>JADILG010000600.1:0-13953 GCA_017591655.1 Thielaviopsis populi
CGACAGGCGGAGAAACAAAAAAAACACCGGCCCAAGGGGGTGGGCTTGCCCGCCCTGCCCCCCCCCCCCCCCAGACGCGTGTGACGGGTGATTATGGAGCACGTCCGTCGCTTGATGAACAGAACGGCGCGGCTTTCTTCTCCTCTGTCAGAAACAGCAACAGCAACAGCAAAAGCAACAGCCACGTGTCTGGCCTCCGACCCCGTGTCGTCGACGCCTTCTTCTTCTTCTTCTTCTTCTTCTTCTTCTGCTGCTGCTTCCTCTGCCGTCGCCGCTCTCTACACCGCCACGGACACCGCCACAGCCATCACCGCCTCCATGTCGCTGCCACTGCCTCCCTTCTCCGAAGCCGCCCCGGCCTCGATTGAATCTCCACCCACCAGCGTCGCTGATGATCACCATCACCACCAAGAACACACCATGCCTGATCTCGACAAGGCCACCCGCGACCTGCATCCTTCAACACCGCCCACCAGCATGTCCGATCCCGATCCCCACCTCTACGCCCACCACATGGAAATGGCCATGCAAATAGACTCACACCCTCCGCCCACTGCCCACAACCCGTCGCCCAACAAACGACGCGACGCTGCTGCCGCCCATCACGTCTCCACTCCCTCGACTACCACCACCCCGACACCCACTGCCGCCACTGCCACCGCCGCCGTCGCTGCTGCCATCGCAACCATCACGCCCCCCAGCGAGCCCGTCGCGCCTCTCGACGACGAACCATCATCTCTGCTCGTGGCCACTGCGTCTGCGTCTGCTGCTACTGCTACTGCTACTGCTGCTGCTGCTGCTGCTGCTGCTGCTGCTGCTGCTGCTACTGATGATGATGATGATGATCAAGCTGACGCTAAAATCTCCACATTTCCTCCCGAACACTCCCAATGTGACACGGAAATGCCTGACAGGCCCCAGCCCGACATCTTGGCCACACCGATCACCACCACCATACTCTCTTCATTCTTATTGCCTTCCCATAATGATGCCGTCTCGACTCCCGAACCTGCATCCACAGCCTCCGTGAAGTCGCGCAAAGATCGTTTCGTTAATACCACACCGGCAGTTGATCGCCCACGCCGCGCTGCTCGTGCCTCTGCTGTCTACAATCTGTGCAAGCTCAGCGGCACCGATGTCCACGGCAAGAGAGCCGCCAAGGGCGATATTGTCAGTGGCCGTATCCGTCGCAAGAGCGCCGTCGCCAAGCTCTCTTTCTCATCCCACACCGCCTCTGCTTCTGCACAACCCGATAAGCCCAGCAATGCTCAATCAGCTTCAGACACAGACCGGATCTCAACACCACCGCCACCACCACCATCATCATCATCATCATCATCACCACCACCACCACCACCACAACGACAACAACCGCAGCAACCAAAACCCGCTACAAAACTACCACCAGCCGCTTCTTCATCACACCGGCAATCTTCTCCGGCAACCGCCTCCCACCCATCCTCCAAAAAGTCGGTCTCTATTCAACACACAACAGCAGCTCGGGTCCAATCCTCCACCTCCGCCTCAAACACCTCATCAACTCATGCCATTATGACGAGGCGCCGTCGTAGCGAGCCCGTGTCTGCTTCCATCTCTGCCCTCCAAACCAGACGCGCCGTTATCACAGATCCCCTGCCTCGCAATCCCGCAGCTAACACTGCAGACCTGGCCCCAGAAGTATCGGGTGCCTTGTCGCGTGAGCTCAAGCGCCTCCGCGACACTGACGAGTTTGCCCACATCGACTCCAAACCTGTCCTCCACACAGTTTGGAGCAATGGCAAGATGATGGTGCTTCCCGCGAGATCCAGCGGCCGCACATCACGAAGTAACACCAACTCCGCCTCAGCCCACCCCCAAAACACCTCTTCCAAGGCTGCATCTCCCTCAGAAGTCTCTGCTTCTTCTTCCTCGTCCGCCGCCGATGCCGCTACTACCCGGTCTAGAAAAGACGCCACCCCTGCCGACGACCGTAGCGAAAAAGAACGGACTCAAGACGTCGAGCAGCTACCGCCTGTTCCCAAGAAAAAACCCGTTAAGCGATATATGGAACACGGCCTCTACGCCGGCCAAAAGTTCTCCGTCAACGACATCACCCGATCGCTGACCGCTGAGGAGCGTCGAGAGGTCGCCCGCCACCGAGAACTGGCGCCCCGCAGCTCTGACAAGGACAACAAGATGCTGCCATCGCCCATCTTCAATGGTCTACGCCTGCTGCTCAAGGGCCGCGATTTCAAGCTGCCGTATGACGTGTTTAACCCGCTACCACCGGGGCAGTCGAAGCCGGGCGACTGGCGCAAGATGGCCAAAAGTGAGTTCTTGGAAAACCCGTTTTTTTATATTACTTTTTATTTTTTTGTAACACTGCATCTTTCCTCCCCTCCTCCAGCCTCAACTAACCTCCAAATCTTTCCCCCCCTCTTCCACAGACCGCTTCATCGGCGACTCCCGAGACTACTGGAAAAATACCCACGGCGAAGAATGGCAGTCCAAGTGCGTTTGCACCCCCGACGACGGCTGCGGCGAATCGTGCCAGAACAGGATCATGCTCTATGAATGCGATAAGGAAAACTGCAACATTGGCAAGGACTACTGCACCAATCGTGCCTTTCAAACACTGGCCGAGCGCAAAGCCCAGGGCAACAAGTACTCCATGGGCGTCGAGGTCATCAAGACCGAGAACCGCGGTTACGGCGTGCGTGCCAATCGCTGCTTCGAGGCCAACCAGATCATTGTCGAGTACACGGGCGAGATCATCACCGAGGAAGAGTGCCAGCGCCGCATGGAGGAAAAGTATAAGGACAACGAGTGCTTCTACCTCATGTCCTTTGACCAGAACATGATTCTAGACGCCACCACTGGCAGCATTGCGCGCTTTGTCAACCACTCGTGCAAACCCAACTGCCGCATGGTCAAGTGGGTGGTGCACGGTCAGCCCCGAATGGCTCTATTTGCCGGCGATGACCCCATCATGACGGGCGACGAGCTGACCTACGACTACAAGTTTGACCCGTTTTCAAGCAAGAACATGCAAAAGTGTCTGTGTGGCGCTGACAACTGCCGCGGTTGGCTGACGTCCAAGGAAGCTCCGCAGCAAAAGGAAGCTAAAAGCCAAAAGGCTGCCGCTCAAAAGGCCGCCGCTGTCGAGGACGCCAAGCGAGCCGCTGCGGCAGCCAAAAAGTCGCGCAAGATTATTCTGGGTACTGCTGCGTCCAAGAAGGCCACACTGGTGAGGGGTGTGGCCACCAAGGGCAAGCCTTCCGCGTCAGCATCGTCGTCCGGCTCGCGTCGCAGGCCCTCTGCGCCCGTGAAACCCGCAGCATCATCTGCTGCATCAAAACGGAAGCGTGGAAACGACGGCGACGATGACCACGATCCAAAGCCTGCGCCCAAGCGGACACGCCCCCCGCCAAAGTCGGCCTCTGCGCGCCGATCAGGCCGCCGCCAGTCCGATGTTGCGTCCGCACCACCCACTGAGTCCAAGGCCGCGGCTCGTCGCCAGTCTTCGAGAAGATCAACATCCAGGTTAGCGTCGGTGCAGTCGGACGCCTCCGCCTCGTCGATGATGAGCAGCAGTGTTGAGGCGGCAGCAGATATGCAGCCAGCTTCTTCGACTGCCCTCGATATTGACATGTCCGACACCGACTCCCTCTCTTCTCTGAGCGATGTCGATTTGTCGGATTTGGAGGACATTGCCGCCGAGCTCGATATCAGCAAGCCGGACAAGGCGGATGCCTCCCATCCCCGAGCCGAGTCTTCAACCAAGACTGATCAGTCCGAGGCAGCGCCAAAGCCAACCGATACCACAGATCCGTACCAGGTCGACGCCATCGACAGCTACATGGTGCCCGATACGCCGGTACAGAGCAAACACAAGCCCATCCGCGGAGCTGGCAGCAAGACAGCAGCCAAAGCCAAGACCGATCTGCCATCCCGGGAAAAGCCGCGCAGCGACAAGGACATTGGCATGACGGCCACGGCCACCATCCGCAAACGCGCCCCACAGCGCTCGCGCATAAAGCGACTTCCCAACGGCGAGATCGCCGTCAATAAGAAATGGAAGGTGGTCGCGCGCAACCCCAAGAGCCTGGCCGCCGAGGCCAAGGCCAGCGAAGAAGCGTCCAAGCGCGCGGCCGAAGCGGCCAGCTCCCGCGTAAATAAGAAGCGGGCGCCGCCGCCCATGCCCGCCAGCGCCAAGTCGCGCATGCTTTGGCAGGGCGCCAACCAGGACTGGTTTGGCGTGCTGGATTCAGTGGCCGCCGGTGAGAACGTGGGCGCCGCCCGGCACACTTCCCTTGCTGACGCCAACGACTGGACAATTCTCGGCAAAGACGCGCGCGGCTCGTCCACCAAGCCTGCGCCTGTGTCTGCCGCGGCGGCACCCGCGTCTCCTGTGGCGTCAGCGGCCTTCCCCACCGTCAAAATGGCCATGCTCAACCGCCCGCCGCCGTTGCTCTCGTCTGACGTGCAGGCGACACCGTCTCCTGCGTCTGCGCCACTGTCCGTCTTCCACGCCGTTGCGCAGCGGCCACGGCAGCAGCCCCGCACGCCGTTCCTGCTGCACGAGGGTGCCGGCAAGGCGCCTGCATCGCCGTCGCCGTCCGCGTCCGCGTCTGCCTCAGTGGCAGGCTCTGTGGCGGATTCACCAGCGGGCGTGGCCCGCGCTGCGCTTCATGCCCCTCCTGTCATGCTACACGTGGGCCCGCGTCCGCCACCGCTGTCGCAGGCAGCGCTGATGGTGCAGGCGTGCGAAGCGCGGAAAGCCCTGGGCTCGATCTAGGAGATTGGTCGTGGGACACGGCGCGGGGGCAGGGAGTGAGGGAGTAAGGGGAGATCCCGCGTATACAAGAGGAGGAGAGGGAGCAAGAAAGCGTCACAGCTACAGGAAAGAGGTCGAGGGTGGCGGCGGGTATACTACGTAGCTTCATCGAAGGGTTCGGGTCTGTCTTGGTTGTGGTTTGTCACGGGGTTTGTGTGCAGGAAAGAAGGAGTATTATTACTATTATTATCTATATCAAGCGCAGTTGCAATGAAGCCGAGCGTGTGCTTTCGATGAGTGTGTGAGTAGTGGTTGAATGACGTCAGTCAGGTATCGATATGTGCGAAGTGTGTGTAAATGAGTGCAAGTGGCCAATGATACCCATCATCTCATGCTAACGTATAGTCAGGCGCAAGTCCTGCAGGCGAGGCTGCCTTACAGCTTGCCCGTGGCAACCAACCGCGCATCCTTCATCTCCATGGCCTTGATAACGCGCATGTCCACTGGAGCGTCGTCGGTGTGGGCGGCGGGTCCAGCAGTGACACTCTTCTTTTTTGAAGGGCGACGGCGACTGTCCGCTTTACGAGCTGGGTCAAACATCTCGGCGCGCTCAAAGTCGGCAAGCATGACGTGATGCGTCAGCGGATGCACCAGCACGTTTGGCGAGCGCACATCGCCGTGCACGACACCGCAGGCATGCAGCCTCCGCACCACGTCCGTGACTCCCGGTAGCGATGGCGGCAAAGGCAAGGCGCAACCGCCGCTCTTGGGGCTCTTGGCTGTTCTCAGCAGATCAAGTGCTGTACCGCCCCATGACATGAGCAGGAGATAGGTGATGTGCACGTCAAAAGCATAGTAGTACGTCCGACCGAGTGACTGCAGGTGGATGGTCCCGAGAAAAACGGGGACATGAGCGCCTTGAAGTGCCTCTAGACGCTGGTAAACAGCAGCCTCGTGCTCCAGGAAAGGAATAAAGGCATCCACGGTGCCCTTGGCGATAAAGGTATAGCCGTAGGCCAGCATGGTGATCTGGAAAACCACTCCGCGTGCACCCTCTTCATTAAGTCGCCTGACACCCCTGTCTAATGATCGCTTGAGTTGTTGGCTAAGCATCTGAAGCCACTGGGCGTGGGTGACCGGGTGTGGATGTGGGTGTGGCGTAGCCGAGGCATAGCTGCCAGCACTATGGCGCGCTATGTTGGGGCATTCTTCGTCCAGGGGCTCTCCCTTGACTAGCCCGAGAAGACATTTGTGTGTACAGTACTCGGGGGCTTTCTTTGGGTTATAGCCTTGGCTGTTGGTGGCGGTGGATGTGGGGATGGGGACGGAGACAGGGTCAGAATGGCTGGTGCTATCGAGGTTGGCTCCGCCTTGGGCTTCTGGGCTTTTGCCCGACACAGGCTTGTGGTCTATTTGGTCGGTGGAACGGTGACGATATAGGCGATATTCGTTATCATTTCCTACCTTGCCGCTTCCCGTATTACGAGCTCCGTCTGTATCTCGGCGTGGATGTTGACTTGGGAGTCTCAAGACCCTCCCACTGCGCAGAGTCAATTTCCGGCCTACCGTAGACCCTGGATCGTCACTAGGCGGCGAAGAATGCCTCCGTAATCTTTTATCGGTTGGCTTGCAGTCAGAAGAGGAAGCCGGATGCTTTCTCTTTTCTGCTTGTCCCAGGAAATCGGTATGAGTGGAGACATTGGAAGCAGATACAGAGTCTGAAGAACTAGAGTCAGGATTTGGGCTAAAGTCAGACTCTGTATGTGTATGCGGCGGCTGCTCTACTCCCTCGGCATGCGTGTGTCGGGTGTATAGGTTGTCGTCTTTCTGCCAGCGCGGTATACCGTTCAGGAACTGGGAGCGGTCGTCCTGCGGCGTCAATGAGCGGGAGCTGCTGTGAGGGCTGCCGTGGGAGCTGGAGTATGCGCTGGGCTGGCGGACGGCCTGTGTTGAAGATGAAGAGAGGGACAGCAGGGTAAAGGCCAGGTATTGAGCCACGGCAGTATAGCGGGACTTCTGGTCTGGATGGGCGGCAGCAACGTCATGAACAGGATTCGCGACATGATAGTACAGGACTGTCGGGTTTTGCCAATCAATCTTGAGAAAGACAAACACGTGACCGTTGGTCAAAACGCCGTACTCCAAATCACCTTCAATCATGTAATGAAATACCTGCGAGAGAGAAGCGCAGACCACGAGGCTGGGGTCACAAGAGGGGGTGGTTCTGGGCTGAGCCTCGGAGTTGTTTCGAGGGAACGCAGGATCTTCGCCTTCTGGTGGTGTCTGGTGTAAGGCCTCATAGAAGGAGCCATCTGTGAGAAAGTGCGGAGGTTTAAACTCTGAAACGTGTATCATGGTGCGAATTGTGCTGGATGAGTCTTCAGACCGATACGCTATTCGGTCACCCTTCACGGGCTTCGTGACTCTACCCTGTTCAATGGCACTGGCAGAGATATTGCTCAAAGGATAATCAATGTTGTTAAAAGAGATTTTGTATCCAAAGTTGAACAGTCTCTTCATGCTGTCGTCATTCTGTAGGCGCGACAGAATGTCTGAGACCGGGGTCTCGATATGGTTGTGGATGTAGTGGTCCAAACCGACATGGTTCGCCAAGGGTTTTGTCGTCTTTTCTAACCTGGAGCTGTAGACGATGGCATCCCGGGTTTCGAAAAGCGGTTCTTGGACAGGAAAGTGAGCGTAGAGCAATTCCATGATGTGCGTCTGCTGTTCCTTGAAGTCTAGCCACTGTGCAAGAGTGTCAGGGCACCATTTGCCCATGGGAGCGGATATGGTAGTTCGTGATAATCGAGCTTTGTTGGACTCAATGGAAAACTTTTGAAAGATGAGTTCGTGGAGACCGAGAAGATATTCGTCAAATGTGGTGGGGCGAGACCGGCTTTTGGTCTCTTGAATTTGCGCCTCAGCCCGGCTGTTGGCCTCTTGAATTTGCGCCTCAGCCCGGCTGTTGGCCTCTTGAATTTGCGCCTCAGCTTGGCTGTTGGCCTTTTGAATTTGCGCCTCAGCCCGGCTGTTGGCTTCTTGAATTTGCGCCTCGGCCTGGCTTTTGACCTCTTGGATTTGCGCCTCAGTCTGGTTTTTGATCTCTTGAAGTTGTCGCCGAAGCTCGTCGATTTCGGTTTCGATAGCGTCAGACATGATGCTTCCAGTGGCTGTGGCTGTGGCTGTGGCTGTGGATGTGGATGTCTATGTCAGCACCACTGTCACTGCCAATGTTACTGCCAATGTCACTGCCAATGTCACTGCCAGAGTCGCTGCCGTTGTCAATGTCGCTCTCTATTTCGTTTGTTAGTTAATCAACAGCTCATTGGACACGTTACGTGCTCGTTACACAACAGCGAGACTCACCGACAGCACAGCACGGCCTATGCAAAGAAAAGAAGTTGGTGCGTGCAGGGATGAACACAGGATCGAAATCGAATTGAACTTGACGCATTGATTGCATTGATTGCATTGATCGGCACGCCCTGCAGATGAGGAACAACAAGCTTTGTGTCAAAGGCTGGCTATGCATTGTGATGTTATTATTCATGAATTCTAGCAATGTGTCCTCAGGAAAAACAAACAGAGTGGACCCGTAAATAGGCATACCATTTAGGAGGAGGCGACACTGCGAGGCAACTACGATACTTGGGCTTCTCTTCCGGGGTTTCGCTGTTAGCTGCGTCAGTATCAGGGCTAACATTTAGGGTTATCTTTAGTGCTAGACGGTATGCTCAGTTGTGTCGCTGGCCGATTGAATATTACACGGGAAGATACGAAGGCGGCAAAGATTCTGTTACACAAGCTGACAGGAGGGAACTGTGCTACACAAAGAGACAGAGGCAACAAGAATCGTCGGTGAGACAAAAGAGACAACAGGAATTTACACAATAGCAGGTATTTTATGCGAGGCAGGGGGTCATGTCTCGCTGAGTCATCACTGAGTCATCTGTGAATATCTTGGAGATCATTTCGGGGCCTCCACTTTGCGACAGCTGGTCGCGGCTGACAGGGTCTTTAATGAGATGAGAAAACAAGTAATAGCAATTGTTTGGTCTTGGCACGCTTGCGCTCATTTGTCGATGGCTTTTGTCTTTGGCCTGCGCAGTTTCTCGTCGCGCTCCCTGTGCTTTTTTTTTCTTTTTCTTTTTCTTTTTGCCTCTTCTCTTTGTTGTTCTACTACTGTCTTTTGTACCTAGTCTGCCTCTCTGCTGTGTACAAGTGACTTGTGACTTGCGACTTCACGTGAGACAGCCTGTCTTTTTGCCGCCGCGGGTTGCTCTTGCCTGTTCTTCATGTAACTCCCGCCAATCACGCTCGTTTTTCTGCTTGCCCTTTCTGTCGCTCGCTCATTCTCCCATTCGTTGTTGTTGTTTTTTTCTGCCTTTGTTTAGCCAGTGATACAGCAGGTGTATTATATAATCAAGCAATCACACACGCTCTTTCACATTCCGTTTTGCCCAGCCTGCTCTTTCTGTTTTGGCTTCGCTCTTCCAGCTTGAGCTCTGCCTGATTTTTCAGGCTCTCTAGACTCCGCCTTGCTCTCCTCAGCCTTTCCGCCCGCGGCTGTCCTTTCTCGCCAGTCAACATTGCCGTCTCTCTGCTTGCTCATCTCCGCTCCCCGATCCACCTCCGTCCTCGCCTCCGCCCTCGCCTCCGCTCCTCCGTCCCGGCCGCTGGTTCATGATCGTCACGCAAAACTACAAACTGCTCCAGAATGCCGATTATTTGACCATGAAGCCCGAAAACGACAACAGCCTCTCGCACGCGCGATGTCAAGCAAAATGGCTGACGCGACTTGTACCGTTTGTGATCACGGGCCTGGTGGCCTTTGGCATCTACGCCGCCGTCTTCCACAACTGCAGTGAGTTTATAACGCTTTGTTTTCCTCTTCTCCCCTCTGTCTCCGCCCGCGTCGCCGTCCTACCTCGACGTCCCACCCCGCCGTGCCGTCCCCGCCGTGCCGTCCCCTCGGCTAACCCTATCCTCTCCCCTCGCCAGTCAACTATCTTATCCGCAAACGCCACAAAAACGCTGCCGCCATCGTTCTGCTCGTCCTGCTCTTCTTGTTCCTCTTCCTCGCCGCCTGCTGCTACCTCCGCACTTTTTACATTGTCAAGACAAACCCCGCCATTGTCCCGCGCCTGGCCGTCCGTCCCGACAATACCGATGCGTCTCCCGTGGCCACGGAGAAACGCCCGCGCATCCTGTGCTCGAGCCCGAGTGCCGCCGCCCGCGCAGCCCGCGCCGCCGTCGATATCGAGCATTGCGAGGGCCAGCCCGAGCCCGAGTGGTTCTATACAAAGTCGGTGTTTGTCTGCGAAAGCGACGGCCTGCCGCGTTGGTGCTCCGAGTGCCGCCAGCGCAAGCCTGACCGCGCCCACCACTCGTCCGACCTGGGCCGCTGTGTGTACAAGATGGACCATTTCTGCCCGTGGGTCGGCGGAGTCGTGTCCGAGACATCCTTCAAGTTCTTCACTCAGTTTAACGTATACTGCTTTGCTTTCTGCGCAGTCGTGCTGTCCTGCAACGCCTACGGTCTCGCTCTCCGTCTCGACCGCAACGAGGGCACCGACGCCGTCTCTGTCGCCTGCATTGCGCTCTCCGGCTTCTTCGGCATCTTTTGCTTCCTCATGGCGTGCACGTCTCTGCGCTACATTCTCATGAACCAAACTAACATTGACATGATGAAACGCGGCATGAGCTTCCACCTGGCCGTCCTAATTGACCCGTCTACGCCCACGCCTACGCCCACGCCTACGCCCGGGCCTACACCTACACCCGACTACAACCCTGACTTGGCCCCCAAATACCGCACCAAAATCTACCCCCTCGACGTAACGCGCGACCTATTTCCCATGGCCCATCATCTGCCCGCCTCCCCAGCCCCAGAGTTGCCAGCCGCACCAGCCCGAGACACGCGCACCTTTGCCATTCTCCGCGCCGAGCCCGGCGAAAACCCGTGGGACCTGGGCTGGAAGCGCAACTGGCAGCAGGTCATGGGCTACACCCC
Source organism: Thielaviopsis populi (assembly GCA_017591655.1). Taxonomy (NCBI): domain Eukaryota; kingdom Fungi; phylum Ascomycota; class Sordariomycetes; order Microascales; family Ceratocystidaceae; genus Thielaviopsis; species Thielaviopsis populi. The sequence goes on from JADILG010000600.1 coordinate 10,770, forward strand.
TGCTGAGTGGCTGCTGCCCGTGGCAATGTCGCCGTGCACCCGCCACACAGACCCCGACAGCGAGTATCCCGTCGGGCCCCTTGTGCAGGAGCTCAGACGGCGCTATCGTCTGCCGGGTATCGACACGGGCTCGAACGACACATGGATGTCTGACAGCCGGGCGCAGATTTCGCGGTCGGTGTCGGTGTCGGTGTCTGTGTCGGCGCCCAGATCGGCGTCAGCGTCCAGATCGCTATCTGGCTCCGTGTCGCAGCCCCCTGGCTCGCCCGCTCCTACTGCCAACGCCATGTAGCCTTGTAGACGCGTTCTTGGGCTTTGGCTGTCTTTTTGGCATTCATCTTGGGACCTTCTTGTCTGCTTTTCTCTTATTCGCCTCTTGTCTTAGTTGCCTCCTTTCTTGTTCTCTTTTCCTGTTCTCTTTTATTGCTTTTTTCGGCTCCGCTGCTCCTCTCTTCTCTTCTTGTACATTCTTCCTCTTTTCCCTACCCTTTTTGTTTCTGTTATCCGTTGGCATAGACTCTGCTCTTCTTCTTCTTGGTATCCTCCCCGGGCGTTTCGTTTCGTCTTTATATCTGTGCATCACACCGCCTACAACGGTGTGCTTTATACCCCCTCCTTCTCCTCCTTTGCAGCCTTTTCCATTAGCGTGCGTCCTATCTTGAGAACTGCACAGCATCTGCTACTCATCTTCATAGTCATAGTTAATCCTTATATTGATAATTTATGTTCTTTTCTCCCTTGAAGTGAGGTTGTGGCTGTTGTGTGGCGCCTCATTCCTGGCTGCTGTGGCTGCTGTGGCTGACCTCTCTCCCGTTTGCGTCATCTCACTGATCTGTAGCGGGAAGGAGCTGGCGCAAAAGCGGATCCCTTTCTCTAATTTAAAGTGGGGCCGGAGCTCTATACATTCCACAGCTTACTTTCCCAACAACTTTTCTTCTCTCCTTCTCTTCATTTCCGCTGCTCTCTATACAATCATCACAGCCAAAGACTTGCTGCTATAGACTCTCACAGCTCAACTTCAGCTTCACTCACTTCTGCGACTTCTCCTCTCCTCCCCTCCCTCCTTCGCTCCGCCCCGCCCCGCTATGGCTGACACCGGCCTCTTCGACAAGGCCAAGCTCAAGCGCCAGCTGGACGTCACAGACGGCCATGGCCACCTGGACAAGGCTAAGCTCAAGGCCAAGTTCGATGTGTCCAACTTTGACCTCAACGCCTTCATCCGCGGCGTGCAGGTGGCGCTGGTCGGCGGTGAGTCGAGCCCTTGGCCGAACTGCACCGGACCGGACCAGACCGGATCGCCCGTGAGCACGCAGCGCTAACAGCAGCCCGGCCAGCGAATCGCGCCATGCAGAACCCCGCCGTCTTTAACAACGAGCACTACAGGCAGGCTGCTATTGCCGTCGCCGTTGGCGTGGCCATCCACATTGCCATCTTGATTCCGGTGCGTTGACCCCCCCCCTTGCCCTCCCTCGGCATAGCCCCGAGCCGCGCTTGGTTTGCACTGACACCCTCCTGCTAGTCGTACGGCATCCGCATCATGTTGTGGTTTGTCTCGTGGTTTGTCGCGCTGGACACTGTTTCTTGGGACGACTCGATTACCGCCAGCCTGGACTTTATCCAGAAGTCGGTGCTGCAGGTGCCGTTTTTAGTCATGTCACTGATGCGCTACATTGTACCGACGCTCGACAACCTGTGCGTGTTCTCTCAGTCCCTTTATCTCCATGTTGTCTCCTCTCCCGCTAACCAGCCCACCCCAGCTTCATGGACTCTCTCCGCTGGGTCGACACCACCTACGTCAAAATGCACCAGCACGACGACCCCAACAACCTGCGCCCCATGTACTATGCGAACCTCAAGCAGTACTCCCCGCGTGACTCGCGCACCCACAGCACGCGCACCGCCGACTCCTTTGCCCAAACCCTCTCGCGCCACGCGCGCAGGGCCATCCTCAGCCTGGCCATCTACGCCGCCTCCTTCCTGCCCGTCGTCGGCCGCTTCGTGCTGCCCACGCTCAGCTTTCACACCTTCCGCAAGGCCGTCGGGCTCGGCCCAGCCACTGCCCTGGCCGCCGCCGGCCTGCTGCTGCCGCGCGCCTGGGTTGTCGTCTTTCTGCAGACGTACTACGGCTCGCGCAGCCTGGTGCGCGAGCTGCTCGAGCCGTACTTTGCGCGCGTGCACTTCGACGCCCGCCAGAAGCGCAAGTGGTTCCGCGCGCGCGAGGGCCTGCTGTTCGGCTTTGGCCTGGGCTTCTGGGTCCTGGTGCGCGTGCCGCTGGTCGGCGTGCTCATGTACGGCATTGCCGAGGCCAGCGCTGCCTACCTCATCACCAAGATCACCGACCCGCCGCCACTGCCGCGCGACGCCGAAGGCTTTGCCGAAAGTCAGCGCGAGTGGCGTAACAAGCAGAAGTTTCTGAGTCTGCCCATGGCCAAGCTCGACACCTTGCTAGACAAGGCGGCCGAGTAGATATGGCCGCTAGAACTGCATTATGTAAGCTGCTGAATGCAGAAGGTACGGTCCAGAGTGGGGCCGCCGGTGTGGAGATGGTAATTTCAGACGGCTATTTAGTTTGTGTAAATGTGACCGTGGTACAACACAATATATGGAGCTGCACTTGGCCTTGTATTCCGCGTCTCTCGACATCCCTGCATAGTCGTCCGGTAGTCGTCCTTCCGCTCACCCCGTGACGCCGCTCACCGGCGGACTCCGGCGGCGGGGAGAGCGAGGCCCGGACGGTGGAGAATCCGTGGAGCACTACCGCTGTTTGCTCCTGCCATCCCGGGGTTATCTGAGCTGACTTGCTCTAGTTCTGGCAAGGGCAGAGAAGCGAGAATGATAATGGGTGGAAGGAGCGAGACGAAGGATTGCAAGGAAGGAAGGAATCTTTGGACGAAAAAAAGGAGCAGAAAAGGCAGTTGCCTGGTTGGTTGGATATATAAACCGCGCTCCTTCCTTTTCTGCAGCTCCCAGGCGATGATCTCTGGGTTTGTATTTTCTGGTGATTCTTGAATTTTGTACATCTTTTTTGCGACTGTTTTTTTTTCTCGGCCTTTATTGTCCTCTTTTGCTGTTCTTCTGCCTTTTGCCTTGATTTTCCTGTTTTTTGCGATACCCCCCCCCCCCCCCCCCCCCCCCCCCCCCTTTCCCCCCCCCCCCCCCCCCCCCCCCCCCCCCCCCCCCCCCC
>JADILG010000601.1:0-13854 GCA_017591655.1 Thielaviopsis populi
CAGAGTTCACTGCGGCGATGGGGACGGAAGCGGGAGCAAGCAAAGAGAGGAGCAAATAGCCGACAGTCCAGACGGAAATGGGCTGGCACAAAAAGGTGGTTGACAACGGCGTCCTGGTCATATATCAAGGTCGAGGGCGGCGGGGAATATAGACGAAGATGGAAGGCAACGGAAGCAGGAGAGGCAAGAATGAAGAATGGAAGGAGAGTATGAGGCTTCAAACGAGGCAGGAAGGAGCGAGCTTGTTGTACATAAGTAAGTACTGTTACTGTGCTGGGTATGGTAAGTGCCTACGGCCCTATGATGTCGATTAAGCTCAGTCGAAAAAATCGGCAGGAGCCTTGGGGATCTTTCTGTTTGGAAAATGGCGGGGTATTTTTGGCCCCGATAGATGACAAGGCCTAAACTTGGCTTTGGCTTGGATTTGGAGCGGGCTTATTAATTTTTTTTTTCTACTTGCCAAAAAAGAGGGAATAGAGAAAAGACTGCACATATACAGATACAATACACACACACATACACACACACCAACAAACACACAGCCAAGCAACGATTCGGCGAAATCCGACTCAAAGCAACATCTCTTGTTCTTGCCAAGCTCCATCGCCAACCACACAATTTTTATCTTTCTCACAATGGATTTTCTTCTTTGCCACTCTAGGAAGGAACTCTCTAGAAACTTGGGAGCGCCAGGCTGGGTGGAAAATTGAAGGCAACTGCCTACAGAAAAATAAAGGTGGCAATTGCTCTTCAAAGACGAGGAGATAGGATGAACAAGCTTCCTACCCTCAAAGGCAGTGGGCACTCTGGACAGTGCAAGATGCAATATTTGAGGGCCGGGCTGGCTGCGGGCCTATAGAAGCAGAAAGAAATACGTTCCAAAAGGGCCGAGACGGCAACTCGAGATAGCACGGTCAACATGGATGGGGTCAAGCCATCAGGCCCAGTCAGGCCAAGCCCAGCCCAGCCAAGCTGTTTCACTGCGAGCTTATGTGGCCCATCTTCTTACAGGAGATGCCAGTTTCAAACTCCCTCATACGAATTAGCATAAGCATCGAGAACTGGGATATTAAAATCAGTTTTGCACCCAGCTCCCAGGCTCAATAGAATGCGCCATTGTAGACACACACGCACATACGCAATGCAGGTTGGAGTGGGGTACATACTTCCTTGCAGCTGGAGAAAACTTGAAAAGAAGTTTCTGACAATGGGCAAACAAAGGCCCGTTAACCCCAGACTTCCCCTCTCTCTCTCGCTCGGTTTCAACAAGGCTATGGCTCCCTATCAAACGCCCTGTCCATCGCTCGGGGTTTGCCTATCGCTGGCTGGTCTTGTTCGGTCTGGTTCCCAGTCCTCGCAACACAATGCTTTGTATGGGCTGTTTACGACCCGTTTCGCGAGAAATTTCCGGACGCGCTAGCTAAAAAGGCAGACGTCTTCTAGTGAACATGTCAACCTACTCCGGGCTACTGCTGTGCGGACATCGCGTACATGTGCACATCGAGTATTTTGCCATCCCTCCATCTGCAGCATCTTGTGGTGCCTTCCATAATTTTTTTTTCTTCCTGATTTCGGTGTCAGAAAAAGAAAAATGATGTCATTACTAACAGGCCAACGGGACTGGACTGGCCTCGTTTTGTCGCCTCAACCAGGATCCGAGAAATTATTTTGGCTGGTGGTGATACCAAGTCCAATCACTCAATCACATGTAAGCCACCCTGCAGAGCCCACAAATAGGGCGACCTTCTAGATCCAGTAGTAGCTTTTTTAGTGCAATATAGGTGCTTTTTAGAGAGCCACTTAAACAAGGTTATTTCCTACGCGTCGCGCTCATAAAACCCTTAAGCATATCGTGGAACATGGGCAACTACCAGCTTGACAGTCCGAACTTTAGCTTATGAAGAAGCAACTTCCTGCAAATTGACCTGTGACTTCCACATCCAAACCTTTCTCCAAGACCACTAAAGAATTTTTTTTTCACAAGATTCTTCTCTCTCTCTCCCCCAAACACACTCAACCAAACAAAAACAACGTCATCTCATTATCAGCTATCCAATATGGTGTCTACAGATGCCATTGAGGCCGAGCTCCACGCCACTGTCACGGAAATCTGGAACAGGGCGGCGGACCGTGATAGCCTCACCGTAAACATGGTCCGAAAAACCGTCGAAAACAAGCTCGGTCTAAAGGCTGGGCTATTAACAAGCCCTGAGTGGAACCGCAAGAGTCGCGATCTGGTCAAAGGCATTGTTGTAAGTACTTGATCTTCCCAGAACCTTTGGTAGCAAGAATACTAACCAGCACCGCACAGGAGAAACTCTCTGAAGCGGATAGCGAGGCTGACGAAAAGGCCAAGGAGTCTGAAGAGAGCCGTCCCAACCCCCCCAGTACAGCCCACAAACGCAAGGCCAGCGCCGATTCCAAACCTGGTAGCAAGCGTACAAAGAAGGACACCTCAAAAAAGGCCACGGGAAAATCCTCCAGTCGGCCAAAGGGGGCTGTCTCCAGCGAGGATGAGTTGGGAACAGACGCTGAACTTCCAGTTTCCGAGCTATCTGAGGCAGCAGCCTCTGACAACGAGGCTGTCACATTTGGTGTAGCCGGTGAACAGAAGGCCGATAAGTATGAGTCTGGCGATGAAAGCGACATGTCTTCTGTTATCGACGAGCCTCCCAGCCGCAAGCGCACCTTTGCGGCCAAGGCTAAGCCTGAGCCCAAGCCGAAAGCTGCCCCTCGCAAATCTTCCGTGACACATTCTGCTGGCCAGCAAGAAGTCAAGAAGCTTCAGCAACAGCTTGGCAAATGCGGTATACGTAAAATATGGGGTGTAGAACTCAAGGCCCACGGCGACGATGATAAAGCGAAGATCCGACATCTGAAGAACATGCTTCGGGATTGTGGCATGACAGGCCGCTTCAGCGATGCTCGGGCCAAGGAGATTAAGGAACAGCGCGAGCTGATGGCGGATCTGCATGATGTTCAGGCTATGGACCAGACCTGGGGTGCGTCAGAAGATGGTGCTCGTACAACTCGTGCATCGCGTCGAGCCGCCCCAAAGAGTCTGAAGATCCAGAAACAAGTCATTGAAGGTCTCAGTGATGAGAGTGAAGATGAGGACGGAGACCAGAGTGAAGACGACGATGGTGAGAAGGAGGAAAAGCCCAAGAAGAAACGTGGGGGCTCAAAGAAAACACACAGTGACGACGATGATGACGATGAAGATGACGACGACGACGAAAACGATGACTACGATGATGAAAGTGATGAGGCTGTCGACATGTCTGACGAAAGTGAAGAAGAAGAAGAAGAAGAAGAAGAAGAAGAAGAAGCTCCCAAGGGGAGAAAAAAGACTGTGGCCTCTCGTCAACGCAAGCGTGCACCTGTGGCGGATAGCGACGAGGATAGCGACTGATTGTGAAACACACCTTGATGTATGTCTCTGTCTGCCCCTGTCTGCCACAGCTTTCCGTGTTTCTTTTGGTTCACAATATCCCACCACAATTTCCATAGCTAGTTGCATTTGTATACATATTATCTTTAATACACCACCCACTACTACTGTACCATAGCGACAGGCTCTCATTCTTTCCACGCCCTGTAGACTATTCTCGCGCCATATTTCTGACCTTTCTTCAATACGACTTGTGGTCTCCAAGTCTCCTCATTTACGGCATTCACATAACGACCGGGCTCGCAGCAGAATCCGCTTCGCTTTCCACGTCCTGCCAGCCCACCTACAGATGGAACATCGATATACTTCCCCGTGTAAAACTGGAATGCAGGCTCCGTTGAGAGCACTTCTAGATGGATGCCAGAGGATGGATGACTAGCAGCCATGTTCAGGCGCAGTGGCTCATTACGCGTGTCAATGGGTACTGTACCGGCAGCGGCTGGATCCATAACAAAGCAGTCGTCGATATCAGGATTCTCGGCGCCCAGAATCAAGGCAACGTTGGCCTTGATGCCGGCAAAGGTTGTAGGACCTGCGACAGGAATGCCAGAATCATCTATGGGGAGATACTGGTCAGTGGCTAAGGCCACAAGGGTGCCCTCGATGGTAGAGGGTGTAGAGGCAGCATTCAAATTGAAGTAACTGCACGATATCAGCAAGTGGACTGGATGATTGATTGGCTTGAACATGATGTGACGCGATAAACTTACGAATGGTTCGTCATGTTGATGACGGTCTCCTCGGCGCCGTCTGTTAACTCGGCTTCGTATTCCATGGCCAACACTGTTACTTCGTTTCCATCCACTTTCTGGAGACCTGTTGTATAGAATACCTTGGCCTCCAGCGTCCCGGGAAATCTCTCGTCGCCGTCTTCGCTGGTTAGACTGTACACAATAGTCTTCGCAGCCTGGAGTCCCTCGATGCTCGGTATATCCTGGACAGTGGTACACTCTGTACCTATCCACAGCTTCTTTCCCCATCCAACATGCCCCCCATGAAGATTGTTGGGCCCGTTGTTTTTGGCTAGAGAATAGCTTTGGCCGTTTAAAAATTTGATAGCCGCATCCTTGATGCGATTGGCCACACGGCCAATGGTCTCGCCGAAATAAGGACTGTTGTGCTGCTGGTATTGCTCGGCAGTGTCAAAGCCCTGGACAATGTTGACACCATCCACATTGATGGATTGGATAATGGCGCCCAGAGGCAGAAATGAAACAGAAGCCATATCGTAACAAAAGACACGACAGTGATCGCAACGAGATGATTGCTTTGAGCTAAGTAAAAGAAGGGAGTTGAAGCGTAGTCCGTATAAGCCAGGAGCCGAACTGTCATCTACTCTTGTACTGGAAAACAGAAACTGCCTTTTTCTTGGCGGCTAAAGCCGGCTATTCTTCAAAATTTCCGCAGTTTCTGTATGCTATCACATCTTGCCATTTGTTGGTGCGGTTGTTTCTTTCTTCGGGATACCAATTCAGCCTATGTATAGACGAATTATGAACTTCATTCCATTCTGTTATTAATTGGCGCGGCTCTCTATAGGTCAAATGCGGGTAAAAGTGCAAAGTCGATACATCCACCCAAATTAATATCATGTCGCCGATTTTGAAATATACACAGCTACAAGAAGTGATTTTATAAAATTTCAGTCATGACAAAGATAAGTCATGTCACGTCTTATATGAGGCTACATACAAATAGCAAAAAGCAAAAAAAACAAAAAAAAACCCCCCGAAGACAACGCAAATACTCCAAAGACCAAGCCCTCAGGAGCGGGAATAAAAAGAAAACCAAAGGCTAAAAACAGAAAAATAATGCGGCATCCTCCATCATTGATATCACCAAAGCTGTCTGTTAAAGCTTCGCCTCGTCCTTCCTCTTCCCCGTCCCGTAAATACCACTGCTACTTCATTCGAGGTGCTCGCTGTTGGCGTCTAGTAGGCAGACTCTACAATATCGTCCAGACCCAGCTTAGACCGGCCAATAGTGCTGCGACGTCCTCCCAATGATCTAAAATCGCCGGCAATACTCTCGCGAGTAGGTTTCTTGAAGGCCTTCTTGCCAACCATGTTGACTTCGTTAGGCAATGCAACAATGACATTCTTGTCAGTGCCAAACTTAAAGTTATCCGCCATGACATCCTCAATGTAGCGCTTGATCATGTACGGCGACTTGCCGCCCTTGAGCACCTTTTTCAGGTTCCACTCAATGATGTAGGGGCCAGTTGCGGTAATGATACTACTTTCTTCAACACCTTCTCCGGTGTTGAAGCGGGCAGGGGTGAAAGAGACACCCTTTTTGGTTTCATATGCAAACTGAGCAACGTGCTCGGGTGTAAGAGCAAGACGACGCGGCTGGGGCTTTTTGTCGGCAGCAAAAGAACGCTCAAAGCCCAGCTTTCCTTCATTCTTGCCTTCTTTTTGCAGGGTATCGATGAGCAGTAAGTAGGTACGGCATGTGGCTAGTAGCCAACGGCCATCAGCAGAAACATCCAGGCCAATGATGGGCTCACCGAGGGCAGGAATATGAGTTTTGGCATTAATGCCCAGGCGATCGAATAAACGGATATCACCCTTGTTGCTAGCAACCGCCATGTAACCCTTCTCGGTAGAAGCCAAAGCAGAGAAGTCATTCTTGGAGGCATATTGCTTCAACTGAGACTCGACCAGTTTATCGCCAGACAGACGAGGATCAACCCGAAACAGGGCATTGTGAGAGATTCCCAGGAACGTTTGCTCTCCAGTCATTTGAGAGAACTTCTTCTCCGGTGCAAAGGTAGTGACAGAGATGTCCTTATGCACATTCCACTCGTCCACAACCTTTCCATACTCAAGATCCATGCGGTATAGTTTGTTATGGTCTGTACTGTGTTGCAGAATCAAGTCGCGATCCTCGTTGTGCAGCATGACCTTCTTGGGGCTGAACAGCTTTCCATTGGGCGTCTCAACACGGGAAATATTGGTAGAGAATTCAAGGTTATTGTTGGGGGTGTGCTTGAACACACCAATCTTGGAACCACGCACAACAAAGGATCTGTCATGTTTGTAGCCGACAGCAAGCTGAGAGTTGACGTGGCCGTCGGCATTTCTATCGGCCGCATCGTCATCACTGTCCTCTTCTTCGTCATCACTTCGAGCGCCACGTTCTGGTTCCTCATCTTCGGATTCTTCTTCCTCTTCGGACTCTTCTTCCTCTTGACCATCGGCATCCTCCATGGTCAAATCGTTGAAGGCGTCAGTTATGTAGTCACGTTCGACATCCTTGACCTTGGCCCATTTGATCAGGTTGAGCTGTTCCCAAAGGGCTCGCAGAAGACCCTCCTGGAATAGCTCCATTGTGGGTTGGTCTTTGAAACGCAGCAGCCATGAATTGGCGCTTCCATCGTCGGAAACTTGGTTGAAAATGAAGGATAGATATTCAAAATTGAAGACGGGATTGACATCAGGAGAAACAGACATGCTGATCCATTCCTGGCTACCCGAAATTTCAAGCCAATATTCCCAAGTGCCAACCTCGGTCACAGTTGCAGTGACGGCATCATCCTTGAGTATAAAGGTACCAGACACAAAGTCAAAGAAATGAAGTTCAGCTTTGACGGTAGCATATTGGCTGATAGCTGTAGGGGCCGGGGGAACCGCAACTGCAGACTCGGTTGTTTTCTTGGGGGCCATCCCGGTGGTCTCGTTTTGAGCTTTGTCTTGGGCTTTGGGTTCGGTGTTGGGTTCGGGATCAGTCTCGGCCTCTACAGTAGGCTTATGTTCGGCTTCGTCAAGTAGTTGAGCCTCAAGATCGTCTTGGAGTTGTGCCTCGGCCTGCAGCTGGGCGTCTAAATCGTCCTCGTAGTCGTCGCGATCGGGAGAAGGCGCGCGCTTCGCACTAGCGTTCGCACTCACAGCAATGGCCTTGGCAAATATGGCGTCGGTGGAATCGAGAGATCGTGTGAGGGTAGGGGAGTGTATAGGAGAGGCGGGGGGGATAGGCAGATCGTCGTCAAAGTCGAATTGTCGAAGGTCAAAATCGGAAGCGGTAGTGTAGGGCTTGCGGTACTTGCGCTCATACTGGCAATGACGAGCAAACTGCTGGAATTGAGCAATCTGAGTCTGAGAAACAGATGGGTCGCAAATAAACTCGTAAACGTCGCCAGTATCGCCACTCAGATCACGCCAGGCAAGAACTGTTTCGGAGCCTTCACGAGTTTCGACTCGGAAATGGAGAGCTTCGTCAAGTAGATATGACTTTTCGTCACGCTCGGAAGCTAGTTGGGCGTCAAGTTCACCGTCGCCTTCTTCCTCGGCAAGAAGCTCTTCCTCGCCCTCCTCGTAGACCCGCTGTACAACGAGTTGATATTGGAATTCGACACCTGTTCGCCGGATGCGGGCAGCAGAATCTTTGAAGATAAGCTCAGAGTACCCCTTGGGTGATTGAGGTCGGACGAGATAAAGTTGACCTTGGGGGAGTTCGATGAGGGCCTCTTGACTTTCGGAGCCAAAGATGAGTTTCCCGACTATGGAAGATCCAGAAGCTCAGGGTTAGCAAGACAGAGTTACAGCAAGAAGAAAAAAGGTATTCCGGGAACCTTGACTGGGCCAGGCTGATAAGTGTCAAGGGATAGCTAGAGTGGAAATGCAACCCCTGGTTTTTTTTTATCTTATCCAAAGCAGTTTCTAGCAAAAAGAAGAGAGGGGAAGAGGTGATGGGAGAAGAGTATGCGTGCAAGTGTGACATGATTAGCTGAGGGGCTGATTTTGACGTACCGTTGCGTAGAACGAACATGGCGGGTAAGAATGGCGAGGAGTTGGCTGGTCAGTGTCGAGATGCAAAAGGAAATGAAGGAGCTTGAATAAAACAGCAGTCACAGTAGACAACAGACAACAAAGTTGCTGGGCAGATCAGATCAGGCCTCGATAGCCAAGAATAAACAGTGTGCTGAAGAAGGGCTTGTTATTCTCAAACAAGGGGAAACAGAATGAATGAATGAGTAATGAATGCAAAGAGCCAGACAGAAGCCGACAGAAAGATGAGGAAAAAAAACTATTGCAGCAAAATCGGCGTGCTTGTTGCGTTGTTTCTGTGCCTTTCTGTCTCTTTTTTCCCCGTCTGGTTTGGGCTTTGTTGTTTATCAAGGAAGCCCACTTCAAGCATATCTTGATGTTTTTTTTGTTTACCGCCACATCTTCGTCATCACCACAACAAAGTTTTGGAGACCTCTGAAAGTGGGGTAGACAAAGTGTGGCGTTGTGCGCCCCATCCCCCCTGTCTTTTCGCCACAGCCGCTGGTCGTTCTGGGACAAGGCGTAACACGAGCTTCACGACAAGAAGTTGCTGTGGTCAATGCATGAGTATATTATATATTACGTAGACTTGCTGTTCATTGTCATCTCCACCATGCTCTCTAGAATGGCCAAGATACTGGCTCTTTCCGTTGTAGCTGGACATATAGCTGTGCCGATCATTATTTCTCTTCCCCTACACCCCATCCACCTGGCTCTCTCATCAGAGTTTTTCGTTCTCGTAACTAATCGACATAAGTTTCGCAATATTCTTGCCCATCAAGGCATTTGTCTCCATGGTAGAGATGAAGGTTTCCATGCTCGAAGTGTACCACAATCCCGGGCTGAGCATGTGCGGCTGGAATGTATTTCTAGGCCCTCCAATAGGATACGCATCAAAGGCCTGAGAGTGATACCAAGAAATATGACTCTCCTCTTGTTCATTTGCCACAATTGTGTCGGGAATGTCATGATTGAACAGGCTAGCCAGGAACTCGGGCGTAGGTTCGGAGGGCGATAGTATCTTCCAGATATACTCGGGGAAGCCGGTGTTGGGGTTTAACGCCGATTTCATGGTCGTGACGATGTAGAATGCTTGTTTCCCACGGCCATCGGAACCAAAGTCGGGAATGGGCGATTCGTTTCGAGGCAATGTAGTCAAAATGGTGTCTGGTACGTCATCGCAGTCTTTCACGTTAAAAAATTTAGGAGACGGTCGGCGCGCTGTGGCAAGTAAAGTCACGTGAAGTCGGCGGTAGTTGAGAGTGTCAACTTCATCTGGGACCAGACCAGGCGGTGTGGTTATATCGGAGTGTTGTAGAGGCGTCGCAATCACAACGTCGTCAAAGACAATACCGTAGTCTGAACCTTCAGAATATCGATCATTATGGGTTGTCTTGATGATAAAGGACGGCTTCTCGTTTATGTCCCGCTGCTCTTGGCTAATTGGCTCAAAATCAATGTTGGTGACAGCAGTCTCGAAGTTGATGGTAGCTTTCGAGCGTGAAACCATGAAGTCAAAGATTTTCCAATTGCCACCAATGACTTGCATAGCTCTTTCTGGAATGATGGAGAGCTGTGGATGTTGTACAGTATTAGTAAAAGTTGATGTGTAGTTGTATTTCTGGCTGTCAGGTGTTCATGGGGCTTCTTACCAAAATCTCCATGCCCGAAATCTCATCAATGTTAGATGCAAAGTTGACACGCGTGGCTGCCTGAATGATCTGAGAAACATAGTTGCCGCCAATCTAGTGCGTGTTGGGAAAGCATCATGTCAGTCAATATGTTTTTCTTGATAGCCAGCCATGCCATATCTATCTGTCTTTGAGGGTGTCCTATAATGGTGTGTGTGTAGGTGTGTGTAGGTGTTACTTACCGATTCCTTCTTCAGAAACTCAGGCCCGGGGGTGCTTCTTGCATCCATCAATCCCACGGTATCAACAACCTTGTCCAGAGATTTGAAGGGAAAGTTTGGTTTGGAGTACATCTGCCCAACCGCTCTGACGGCTCTCGTTACATATGAGTGTGCTCTTTTGGAATCAAAGCCTGTTTGCCAATACAGAGCCAGCTTCCTCCATAACGAAAGCTTTCTATTGTACCGCTGTTGCTTAAAAACAAACTTTTCGCCGTTCCATATACCAAAGTCGTCAGAAGCACCGCTTAGATCGGATTTCTTTAACGAGAGTTCGGCTTCGTATGCAGTATCGACCAGAATTGTGTTCTCGGGTATAAATAGGCTAGCTCCGACCTCCAAAGGTAGGTCTGGGTGGTTCCAGCCGTATACTGTAACGGAGCGGCCGCCGATATGATCTGTTTTCTCGAAAATGGTGATGTTGATCGGGATATTGGCTTCCTCGGCGAACTTCATGAGATGGTAGGCGGTGGACGCGCCGCCAGCTCCGGCACCTTGATGTTTTAAGAGGCATGAGTCAGTATTTAAGCGGATACAATCACAAATTGTTGTAAGGGAGTGATATCAGAAACAAACTCACCGATGATAGCAACATTCTTGATTCTCTCTCCGGATGTGCCATCTTGGGTCGAAGTGGTAGCCTCTGCTGTATTTGCAGTTACCAGAGGGGTTAGTGCAACTAGAACTGCAACGGTGCTGTCTAAGAGTCTCATTTTATCGGTATTGCGGTCAAGGATAAGAGTATAGCTGGTTGGTAGTGTTCATCGTGGACGCATTTCAACATCGACTGGGGCCAAGGATTCTTATAAGAAGCAAGGTAACAAGAAATGTGTGCTCTATCCAACGGCCATGTCAGAATTCCACTCGGCGTTCGTCCCAGTGCTAGCTTGTTGTATTTGTAGGATCATCGGATACCTCCGAGGCTCTATTTGAGCAGTGCTTGCAGTAAATATGCCAACATACGGCTCGATGTGATATGCCATCAAGGTTGACGTGTGTAGCAAGGCAAAGATTTAGTTTAGTGCAACAAAATCCTTCGGGCCACCTGGTCCGTGTGTAACGCCAGACATCGCATGCCTAGTTCTACTTGTGTACCAAGCAAGTCGCATGACGGCAGTACAGTTATCATTTGTATGTGTATACTTGTATCTAGACTTGTATCTGGCTATTTTCCGAGCATCAATCGATTTGGGATGGCCACGATTTCTTCTCTGGAGCAAAACCCACATACCCAAGTGGACAAGTGATGCTTTTGGTGTGATGGAACGATCTGTGCCATGATGAGTGTGGTGAGTCGTGGCAGTAAAGCACCTGTAGTATTGGTATTCTTTGGTCCCTACTTCTCTACCAAGATATTTTAGACAATACAGTGCAGTCAGCACAGAGTCGTATGCGCCCAGATAGCAACGAGACCCGACCAGCCTACAGCCAGTGCAGTGCGAGTCCAGTGAGGTGTTGAGTTCTGATGGGTTCTCCTTTGGATTTCTCTGTCGATCTGGCCCCTGTTGCCAGACTAATTGTGAACGACGGTGAAGGCATTGATGAATAAAAGCCCGAAGAACAGATATCACGACGGGTCGGTGCAGCTGTGGGCAGGATCCGAAATTCATGCAGAGCTGTTTTGGTAGCACGACGAAATTACAGAACTTGGTAACAGCCGTTGGGAGGTCATGACACGGAGAAACAGAGAAGAGCAGCCCAAAGGCTAGCCAAAAGACCGGGGTTCGATTATTTGCAACTCTTTGAGGATTATGTCGCTGGGTGGCAGCGGCCAAAGAAAAGGCTCACTCACACTGTTACAACTTCTCCGACAGCAGACAAGTAGCGGCGTGGTGGTGTTTGTACTGTGTACCATAGTACAGACATGTATATATATATATATATAACTACCTCGACAACCGAACATACTCATTGTCAAAAGTCTACAAACTACGACCGGGGATTTGGTATTTATAGCATCAAGACAGGTCTTTGATTGCGACGAAAATGGAGATGGAACTGGCGCATGGCATTTGTCTGTGGTAGGATGAAGCATGAAGTAATGCTAATTTTGTAGCAAAGCTGATGGGAGAAAAAAGCAAGGCATTGAATTATGCACAATGGCAAAGCAGGACACACACACACACACAGAAGTAATATGCACGTGCAATATTGTCACAGACTTTCAGCACTTCGGTACTTTATACCTCTGATGCATGATTGTTTTGGGGGACGAGCACCCCCTCGCTCCTGAATCTGATTGCATTGTTGTGAAACGTGCTAGGCAGAAAAGGAGAACGTAAGTGATATGTCGGATGCGGAGTTTGTTAGGGTTCGGGGGTGAAGTTGAACTAATTCTTTTTTTTCCTTTTCTTTTGTTTTTTTTTGTTTAGAGGAGGATTGGTTCACCAAAAGGGGTTCGGCTCAGCAGTGCCTCCACAGCTAATTACAAAGGTAAACTCCCAAAAAGAACAAAAAAGAACAAAAATAAAAGTTGAAAAGAAGGGGCGACTAAAACTTTGTCAGCGCCGCCTCATCCGAGGGGCACGATGGGAGGGAGGGAATATAGGGCGAGAAAATAGAGGGATAGAATACAGAGTACAGGGCGAGAATATAGGGCATAGAAGAGGGAGAATGGAGGGCGAGAGTGGAGGAGGGCGAGAAGGAGTACTGCTCATGTGCAGAGGTGTGTTGCAAAGGCAGTCTTGGTCCTAGTCTTGTTCTAGCATTGTTACTCGAAAGATGGGATGACAAGGCAGACACAGCAACTAGAAAACAAGACCAGAAGATAGAAAAACCGAGGCATGGCGTGGCCAGCCTTGGTCTTGACATTAAAATAAACAAACAAACTTCCTAATGCGTCTTGTTTTGGGACAGTTTGATATTGATGTTGACGCTGTACTTGTTTCGTTGGGCTTGTTGGTTCTGCTGCTGTTGCTACTGCTATTGATATAGCCATTGTTATCGTTACTGTTTCTCTCCAAGCCGAGGGGCATTTGGACATGGACCAGAGGTTCTCGGTCAATAAATAGGAAGATCTGGGGGAGGGAGAGAAGCAAACATGGAATCTTGAAGCTAGGCCTTGACATTCAAGTCTACGAAGGATGGGAAGGCCTCCAATGCAATAATGAGCAGCCAACTTGATGTGCATATGTATCCATACACACAGGTACAGGTACAGACAGTAGGCCTGTCAAAAAATGAGATTCTAGACTGGAATCTTAGCCTTGACAGTTGTGGTACGACTAGTATTCTAGTAAGGGTGCACCCCTACTAGGCAGGGCAAGGGGAGAACAGTTGATGTTGAAGAAGAATAACAAGAAGAAGAAGATACCAAAACAAAAGGCACTATTAGACTTAATATGTATGTTTATGTTGGATGACATAAGGCACCTGTCTTTGCTATATAGGCCAAGTACCTACATGCATACCTACAAGTATAATTGTGTATGCAGGAACGTACAATTGTATTTGCATTTGTACTTATACACAAGTATCAACGTACAAGCTCGAGGCTTACATAATAATGTAGTGGCTGTTATCTAGGCAGCACTAGGAGATCTTGAAGCTACTGCTCTTCATATTCATCTATGAGCTTAATACTTGGAATCTGCGCATTTATTTTGTGTTTGTTTTATATATATTTATTATAGCTTCTGCAAGTGAGCTCAACCCAAACAAGAGGATAGAAGAGATCGAAAAGAAAGAAAAGAAACACCCCTCCCTCCCCACCCCCCTCAAAAAAA
>JADILG010000602.1:0-13814 GCA_017591655.1 Thielaviopsis populi
GGGGGGGGGGGAGGGGAAGAAGAGAAGAAGAGAAGAAGAGAAGTGAAAGAAGTGAAAGAAGACAACGACAATGAAGCAAGTGGTATCTGTAGTAGAGGCGGCAGAGAATAAGCAGAAAAGAAAGAACCTGTGGTGATACATGGCGCGCAGCAGCCAGCGAGAGCAATAGTAGACGGCCTGGCCTGGCTGGTGTACACGAGAGTGGACACAGCGAGGGTGAGGGCGAGGGCGAGGGCGAGGAAGAAGAGGAGGAGGAAGAAGAAGAAGAAGAAGAAAAAAAGAAAAGAAAAAAAAAGAAAAAAAGAAATGAGAGGTCTGAATAAAAGTACAAGGCGGGGTGAGAAAAAAAGAGGTGTATGTGTCAATGGCGAGAGAGGACGAGAGGCAAGGAACGCAAAGAAGAGAAAACACATACACACACACACATACATACATACATACATACACCTCCGATACTGTTGTTGTTGGTTGGGGAGAGTATGAAAGAGACCAGTCGACCGTCTCCTCCCCTACAGCACCGACGGCGGCGAGTTCAGGCTGGCATTGTTCAGCCGCAGGGCTCCCTGGAGCTCTGTGATCTGTGCCATCATGGTCAGCTGCTCCTGCTGAAACTGCGCGCGCAGTTCTTGGTTCTCCTGATGAAGACGCTTGACCTGTTCGCGCAGCTCCTGCACCTCTTCCGGGGACGTTGCGTCGCCGGGGTTTGTGCTGGTATTAGGGTTGGTGTTGGTGTTGGTGTTGGTGTTGGTGCTGGTGCTGGCGCTGGTGCTGGCGCTGGTGTTGCCGCAGTCGTCATTGCCATTGTCGTCAGGCGCTGGACGCTTGCGGATAGCCGGAAGCTCGCCCAGCCCGCCCTTTTCGCTCTCGTCACTAAGCGACTGCGCTTCGTCGGGCGGTGAGGCAATACCAGACGTGTCCGACGTGTGCACGCGCCGCAGGTGCTCGTTCAGGTTCTCCTGTCGCGAGAAGCCCTTGCCGGTGTGGCGCTTGCACGAGAGATGCGGGCAATTGACTGTCTTTTTCGGGCCGCCGTGCTTGCCGTGAACTTCGCGCTGGTGGCGCAACAGGCCGCCAGAGTATGTGAACCCGGGCAGCTTTTCGCAGCCCGGCTGATCGCATCGGTATGGCCGCTCGTGTTTGTCCATGTGCTTGCTGTGAAAGGGGAGAGAGAGAGAGAGGGGGGTGGAGGGGGTGGTTGTTAGAAACAAAAAGAAAAAAGAAAAAAAAAAAGAAAAGTCGTGAGCATGAGGGAGAAGAGCAATCGGTGGCAATGGTTGACTTACTTCCACTCGCACTTGCGGTTAAAGGCCCGGTGTGTGTCGGAGCAATCAGCAAATGTGCAGTGATACTTGCCGTCACTGTGTTTGTGGACCTCGCGCTCAGGCTTGGTTATGGGCCGCGTGCGCGACATGTTTTTGCCGGGGCTTGTAGGCTGGCTGTGAGATGCGGCAGCTGTAGATGTCCGCTGGAGAGGCAAGGCCGTGGCGCTGAGGCTGCCGTCGTCGTCGACATCTACATCGACATCAACAGCACCAGCACCAGTAGTATCGGCAATGGCGACGGCAACGGATTCTACCGATATCCCCACGCCAATGTCGACCGGCTCGTCGACATCCGGACTGCTGTCGTGGGCCTCGGGGCCTTTGAGGTCGGCCAAGTGCAGCTCGGAGTGCTCGGCCAGAGCCGGCATTCCTGCCAGCGCGGCAGCGAGGCCGGGAATTGGCGCACTGGATAGATCGAGATGGCCGTGTTCGGCTACCGACACGGCAATGGCCATGGCGGCCTCCTCCTCCATGATGTTGCGCTCGTGCTCTTCGCGCTCCAGCATGTCCTGTTCCTCGACGGACAGCAGCGAGGGCGAGGGGCCCGAGACGGAGACATTGAACGAGGACAGATCGGGCACGGCATCGCTGGCGTAGGGGTCGGGGAGGCTGGCTGAGGGGTCGCCGTCGGCCATGGCCGAGTAGGGACCGTCGTGGATGAACTGTCGTGCTTCGTAGGCTACGGGCATTATGGAGGCAAAGACGTCTGAGTCTGTTTCGGGGTCGCTGTTGAAGGGGATGTCGTGGTGGTTGTGGCTGTGGTTGTGGTTGGGACTGTGGCTGTGGCTGTGATGCAGTTTCGACGGCGAGGAGTCGGGCGAAAGACGAGACCCGTCATGACCGGCGTGGTGCGAGAGCTGGTGGCTCTGGCTGTGGCCCTGGCTGTGGCCCTGCTGCGGAGACAGAGACTGAGGCGGGTGCGGCTGCGGCTGTGACTCTAGCCGTGACTCTGGCTGTGGCTCTGGCTCTGGCTCTGTCGGCAGCTGCGGCTGCCGATGATGGTGGAGCGAGACGGCCGAGCCGACCGGCGACGGCGTCGAAAGCAGCGAGTGACTGGCCGTGGTTGCTGCGGTGGCTATTAAGCCTGCGGGGGACGACAGAGGCTCCTCCGACTTGCTATGGTGCTGCCGCTGCCGCTGCCGCCGCTGGTGCTGGTGCTGGTGCGGGTGCTCCAGGCCGTGGACCGAGGCTGGGACGTGCGAGGAGTCCGACCCGCACGGAGGAGGAGAAGGCCGATCGTCAGGATTGAGCCGTGGAGAAAGAGAAAAATCCACGGTTAGAGTGGGCGGCGCTCATATGCAGGGCGCCGGAGAACTGCTGGGTGTGTGTGTGTGTGTGCGTGATGGGAGGAGAGCAATTGGCGGGCTCTGGCTCTGGCTCTAGGAAAAGAAAATGTCGTGAAACTTTTGGACAATCGTAAAGCTTTTTTTGGGAGATGAAGAACAGGGAAAAAAAAAGAAAAAAGGGAATAAAAAATCGTGGATTAAAGAAAAAAAAAGAATAAAAAAAAGGTGCAAATTAAAGGGCAGAAAATGAGGTTGAAAAAAGAAAAGAAAAAAAAAAAAAAAAAAAAAAAAAAAAAAAAAAAAAAAAAAGACAAAAAAAAAGGTTGAAAAAAAAAAAAAAAAAAAAAAAAAAAAAAAAAAGAAAGCAAATATGACGCTGGAATCTCGCAAAATCATCAAGACTCAAACTTGACCGGCCCATGTATAGATCAGCCGGGCTTCAGCCGACGACCGGAGACCAGAGGCCTCATGACTCGCCAGTAGGGTTAGGGCTAGGAGCGGCTGCTGCTGCTGCGGCCAGCCGAAAAAAAAATAATACCTTCGAAAAGGAAGCACTGGGGTCTTGCCGTGGATCGAACACGGGACCTCTCGCAAGCGATGCTTTAGGGTGAGCCCTAAGCGAGAATCATACCACTAGACCACAAGACCGGGAATGGGGACGTGAAGGTGGCCATGCTTATTAGCTTCTAAGAGGCAAATGAGCACGACAGAGCGCACAAACCAAGAACCCGTCATTTTTCTTTTTATTGAAGACAAAAATTAAAATAAACAACCACTTTTGCTTGTTCTTCGTTTCTGGAACCCCAAAACAGGGATCTAGACGCAGTGACGTTAATAAGGGCATGCACGCATGCATGCATGCATGCGCGGTTATAAGCGCAGTGACACCTTGACGGCAACGACAGATGGCTAAGGCTTGCGGACTTGCCCCTCCTCCTTCCCCCAGAGAAACACCTCCAGAAACCTTCCCCGGACGGCCGATGATGTCACAGAGGCCCCGGCCCGGCAGTCGGCATCTTGGCAGGCGGCCGGGCACGGCTTGCTGACATTGACAAACAACAACATAGTCAGCAGAGCAACGCAGAGCAGAGCAACGCAGAGCAGAGCTACACAAAGAGGGGGAGTTATTTTTAGGCAAGCGGATTTAAGGCTTTTTTTTTTGAGGGCTTTAGTCCGGTCTATCATCTCCACACTTGCCTAGACTCGACAATCACGTCAAAAAAAAAAAAAAACACGCACGCACGCACACACTAGTTTAATGTGCATATGCCATTCCTTCATGACAGGCAATTGCATGTTTGTTGAGATGCAGAGGCGGAGGCAGAGGCAGTTGCCCTATAAGCTCGGAGGGCCATGCACGCCACTCGGTGGTTGTTTGCAGTAGTTTCCCCACTGCACCCACACCACACCACAGCCTTTGTTCTGGGAAAGTGCCTGATGAAAATATCGGCCTTCGTTCTTTCTCATCGGCCATAATATTGGCGATGATAAGGAAAGCTCGGATAATTCTTTTTTTTCGTTTTCCGTTCTTTCCTTCTTGGTAAGCAAACGGGAATCGCGCGTGCCTACCTTTTTTTTTTCTTCATTTACCAGATTATCACGAGACTTTGTTTGTGTGTTCTTTTTATCAGATTTAACTAATGAATGGCACTTACTGAAAAGGGATGGCGCTTCTTTGTTCTGATTGTTTCTTGATCACGTTCTAGCCTTTTTCTTTTTCTTTTGTCTTTTTCTTTTTTTCTTCCTTTTTTCCGTTTGCCCGTATTGTCGTTCCTTCCCTCTTCTTTTCCTTCTTTCCTTTTCTCTCTTTACACCCTCCTTCCCTTTTTCACTCACCGTCCCTTTCCTCTCTCCCCCTCCTTCCCTCTCACCTCCTTCCCTCTCACCTCCTTCCCTCTCTCCCCCTCCTTCCCTCTCACCTCCTTCTCTTTCCATGGCCTCCTCAACTGACCCCGAGTCCGCCGCCAAATCGCCGCATCTGCCTCTGGCTTCTGCTCACAATGTCAAAGTACAGCCGCTGCAGTATTCCACCCAAGAGGCTGAGCGCATGTACCGCAGACTCGACTGGCGCATTATCCCAGGTACGTCGAGACACTTCCCCCTTCCCTCCTGCTCTCCTCAGACACGCCGTTGACTAACCCTAACCCTCTCCTCCCCTCCCCCCCCCTCCGGTCCGGTCCGGTCTGACAGCCTTCTGGACTCTCTTCTTCCTCTGCTCCGGCATCCGCTCCAACATCGGCATTGCCCAGACCATGAACAAGGACTCGCACCACGACCTGATGAGTCAGCTGGAGCTGACGTCCAAGGACACTTCCACCGCGCTGGCACTGTTCTACATTGCCTACACCATCTTCGATGTGCCCTCGAATCTCGTCATGACGCGCCTCAGCCCGCGCGTGTGGATGGCCCGCATTGTGACCGCCACCGGCATCATCGGCGCCTGCTTTGCCGCTGTCCAGGACGCCTGGAGCCTGAAGCTGCTGCGTTTCCTGCTGGGCGCTGTCATTGCCGGCATGTGGTCCGGCATGGCCTTCTACCTCACCATGTTCTACCCGCCGTCGCACAGCGGCAAGCGCATTGGCATGTACTACACTGCCGCCCAGGCCTCGGCCGCTGTCGTGGGCCTGGTGTCTGCCGGCTTCCAGAAGATGGATGGCGTGGCCGGGCTGGTCGGCTTCCAGTGGATGTTTTTGTTCTGGGGTATCGTCACTACAGCCGTCGGCATCTCGCTGCTGTGGTGGCTGCCCGACCGGCCCTTGGCTCCCGGCCAGACCCGCCCGCGCCACGGCTTTGTGCGCTTCTTCCCCGCCACGCCCGAGGCGCTGGCGGGCCGCGATGCACAGATCCATTACCAGGACCTCCGACGCGTGTACCACACGCGCCCGTGGAAGCTCGGCGACCTGGGCCGCGTGCTCATAGACTGGCGCCTGTGGCCTCTGATGCTCATGTACCTGGGCGTTGTCGGTGTGGGCATTGGAACCCAGCTGTACGGCTCCGTTATTATTGCCTCCATCCAGCCCAGCGCCAGCACCATCGTCGTGTCGCTGCTCTTTGCGCCCATCTGGATCGCCGACCTGTGCGCCATTCTCCTGATTGTGCCGCTGTCCGACCGCTACCGCCACTACCGGCCGTTTTTCTTTATCGGCGGCGTATGCATCCAGATTGCCGGCCTCCTCACCACCACCTTTGCCATGGACAACGCCTGGGCGCGCTACGGCGGCCTGCTGATGGTCGGCTTCGGACTGGGCCCCACCGTGCCTGTCTGCATGGCCTGGACCACGCAGATCTTCCAGAAGCGCCACGGCGACATTGGCGTGGCCGCAGCCACAGCCGTGGTGTCGGGCCTGGGAAACCTCGGCAGCATCATCACCACGTACGGACTGTACACTGGCTGGGCCGAAGATGCCAAGCCCGGGCCGTACCGCTTCCGCAAGAGCAATCTGACCATGGTCGGCATTCTGTGCATGAGCATTCTCAGCAGCCTGGTCATGTTTGTCCTGCTCAGGATATTCGGCGCGCCGCCCGTCCACGCGCTCAACGCAGATGCCGAGGGCGAGGGCGAGGCCAAGGGCCCCAACGGTGCAGCGGGCTGCGAACAGGAAAAGGAAAAGGAGCACAGCTCGGATGAGCCGGCGCCGTGTGTCAAGAGTACGTTTTGAGGATCGACGGCTCTTTTTACTGGTCCACCGGGCTGGCCCGGCGTTCTCAGCAGACCAACCGCAA
This sequence comes from Thielaviopsis populi, assembly GCA_017591655.1. Lineage (NCBI taxonomy): Eukaryota > Fungi > Ascomycota > Sordariomycetes > Microascales > Ceratocystidaceae > Thielaviopsis > Thielaviopsis populi. Next base: position 6,332 of record JADILG010000602.1, read on the forward strand.
GCCGCTGCCGCCTTGTGCCATTGTATCTTCTTTCTTCTTTCTTCTATGATTTGCTGCTCGCTTTTCTTTTCTCTCTTCTTTTTTCGTTTCCTGTATTCTCACCATCCTTCTGCATTTCCCCGCGTCCTTTTATCGATGCCTGCCTGTTCCTCAGGGAAGACGCTATTCCCACCGTTTAGACACTGCCACTTAAAGACTTGTACTTTACGATTTTGCCGTTGTTGTTCAAATCTTGATGTTTGCTGCTTGTTTTATTTATAGACACGGACTTCATGAAAACGCTCCTTTTCTTTCCTTTTTTTCTTTCTTTCTTTTCTATTTATAGCTAAAAGAAAGATGACATATTTTATACAATAGCTTCGATGTAGTACAAGAGATACATGAGCGAGCAGTACCAGACCTCACGTTACACAGAGGTTGATCTGACGCGGCCTCGAAGTCGGAATCCTTTGGCGGATTTGGTAGTTGCTTGCTTACATGCGTTTTAGGGTTACAGTGCAGCTCCTTCCTAAAATGCTACGGTTACACAAACCACAATGTCGGGTCGTACACGACCAGAGGCGCAGCCTGACTGCAGTGAGAGAGAGAGAGAGAGAGAGAAAGAAACAGAAACTCGGTTGGGCTCTGCTGGTTCCTTCGCCCCCCAGTGCATATACGACGCAGTCACGTGTCGAGCCATTCTCTTGTTTCGCTGCTCTTTTTCCCCCTCCTCCTTCTTCTCCACGCTACTCACGCCCCCGTATATGCAGACGCATGTAATGCACTTGGATGCAACATACAGCACTAGAAGAGCCCGACTGTACACTGATATTTCACCTGCAGTCTCTGCCTCTGCCTCTGCCTCTCCTATACTTCACAAACCCCCAGAGCCCTCTGTGCCACATGACATAGGCCTGCCAGCCTGCATGGCTGCCACAACAGAGCCGAGACGCTTTGCATCGTTCGGGGGAGAAAAGAAGGCCTTGTGTTTTTTTTTTCTATCAGCACCACCCTTTTTTGCCCCTGTTGCATCTGTTCGCAGGCTGTTCTCCATGTGCGGCTGGACTCAACAGAATCCCACCCAGCCGTCCAACTCGAATGGAGCCATGCAACAAAACCCCATGCATGCATGCATGCATGTGTGTGTCTGTATCTGTGTCTGTGTCTCTGCCCGCTCTTTTCCCACATAACACCACAGGGCACAGCATCTGCACCTCCATCGTCACACACGGAGACATAGCCAGCTCCCAGCTGGACCAGAGCCACACGCATGGTGAGCCCACTTGAGAGCCCCCTCGCCGCGCCGCTCGAATTCCACCCTATGGAAACCGCATACGGGCTTCGGAGGTCGGGTGCGCAACAGGCCCAAGGGCAAAACGGGGAAATGTCGCTGCAGAAGCACAAGTGCATGCGGTGTGCCAAGAGACACAAACTTTGGAGGGGCAGAGAGACTGATGTGCTGGAGATGAAACCGCAGACACGGCATGGCATGTATGACGCTTGCGGGAGAAAAAAAAAGAAATACGGCACTCGTATCCATGCTGGCACGTCGAGATGAGCGTGCTGCTGGCTGCGTTGTCGCCCTCGATGCTGCGTGTGGTGGTCTCAACGGCACTGTTCAAGACCAGGTCGGCAACTCCGCCGATGCTCTCGAGACTCCAGGAGCCTATGAGAGCCATACTGTCCAGGCTCGGGCGAATGCTGGTGCTACACTGCGTGGTGTAGAGACCTGATAGGCCCATGGTCCATGCGCAGTGCTTGTCAGTGCGATCCAGAACCACAGCCGGGCTCTCGTCCACGTCCTGCAGGCTCACACATGAACAACACCAAGATATAAGCTCGCCGGGACTCCCGCCAATCTTGACCCTGGGCTCTCTTCCTTTCTCACCACCGCGGCCACGACTCACTTCGCCCAATCCTTCTTGCGTGTGATTTCATCAGCCTGCACAGTTTTCCTCTTGCGTCTCTCGCCCTCTCCCGCTTTCGCATCCCTTTGCACCCTTTGCACCCTTTGCACACCATCTTTGTTCGTACGTGACACTCGACGCGGAAAATGAAGTACTCTCTGGGCCTTCTTGGCCTCGCCTGGTCGGCTTCCGCCAGCAAATGGAGCGGCTATGGCGGCCCGGGCCACCACAAAGACGGCATTACCCGCTATGCCACGGCGACCACGTACGAGACTACGACCATCTGCCCGGTGACTACCACTGTGACGTGGGGAGGATCGTGAGTACACCTGACAGCCAACGCGCTATCAAGAGGAAAAAGAAAAAGAAAAAGAAAAAAGACTTACTAACATTGTGCTGCCTGAATAGGACCAAGATCCTGACCACGCTTACCACCTCCACCATCACTGTCACCAAGGACTGTGGCGGCAAGTGTGGCGAGCAGACTGTCACCGTGCCCGGCCCGGACACGACAGTGGCCACCACGACCGAGGTGGAAGTCACCTATGTAGGCAACACCAGACGACATCTCAAGCAGCCTCAAGATACTAACCCGTCGTAGACCACCGTCTGCCCCGTCACCAAGACCATCACCAAGGGCGGCTCGACCATGACTTCAACGTACACCACGACATCGGCTGTCGTGACCAAGGTGCCCACGACCATCTACGAGACAGCCACTCTGCCCGACGTCACCTCGGTTGTCAGCGCTCTGGCCCTGACGGTCTACACCAAGGAGATCCCCGTGACCAAGACAACGCTGATTGGCGGCAACACCGAGACAGTGACATACACCACCACTTCGACCATTGTCACCAAGCTGCCGGTGACCAAGGTCGTGACTGACAAGGGTCCAGATGTCACCCATCTCACCACGTACTTGCAGACCGTGACAGAGACCCACAAGGTGCCTGTTGTCTCGACGGTCGTTGTCGATGGAAAGACTGTGTACAACACACACACCGCCTATACCACGGAGACTCTGACTATCCCCGTCACCAAGACCATCACCAGCCAGGGCCCAGACATCACCGAGAGTGTTGCGCACTGGAAGACTGTGACGGAAACCAAAAAGATTCCCGTTGTCTCGACCGTCGTGGAGAATGGCGAGACAGTGTACAAAACATACACAAAGTATGCCACCGAGACCCTCACCCTCCCCGTCACCGAGGTTGTCACCAGCCAGGGCCCTGACGTCACTGAGCACGTTGCGCAGTGGGAGACGGTCACCGAGACCAAGAAGATTCCCGTCGTCTCGACAGTGGTGAAGAACGGCGAAACTGTGTACAACACGTACACCAAGTACACCACCGAGACCCTGGTCGTGCCCGTGACAAAGGTCGTCACCAGCCACGGCCCCGATGTGACGCACGGCGTGACGCAGTGGCAGACCATCACCTCGACCAAGGAAGTTCCCACCGTGTCGACAACTGTAGTCGACGGCAAGACCATCTACAAGTCCTTTACGGTCTTGAAGACTGAGGTGGTGACGATCCCAGTGATGTCGGTCCTGACTTCCGAGCTGCCCGATGTCACGTCGGTGATCAACAAGTGGGATGTCACCACCAAGACTGCTGTCGTGCCTGTGACGCAGTGGACAGTCATCAACGGCGAGACTGTGTACACCACCTTCACGAAGCTGGCCACTTCTGTCGTCACTGTCCCGCACACTGTCGTCCTCACGTCTGAGCTGCCTGATGTGACTTCTGTTGTCAAAGAGTATGACACTGTGACTCTGACCAAGAACGTCCCAGTGACTTCATACACGGTTGACAATGGTGAGACCATCTACACCACCTTCACCAAGCAGGTGACTGTGGAGACAACCGTGCCTCATACCGTTGTCGTCACTTCCGAGCTGCCTGATGTGACTTCTGTTGTCAAGCAGTACGACACCGTCACCTTGACCTCTGCCGTGCCCGTGACAGCCGTCACTGTTCTTGCCGGCGAGACCTTCACCACAACCTATGTGCACCAGGTGACTGAAGTTCACACCGTGCCGCACACCGTCCTCATTACCGAGTCCGGCCCCGACGTCACCGCCACGGCCAAAGAAGTGCAGTACACCACTGTGACTGAAGGTTATGCTGTGACCGAGACCACCGAAATCGCCGGCCAGACGCTGACAGTGACGTACACTGCGCTGCATACTGTGGTGACCAAGGTGCCCACCAAGGTTGTTGTGACCGAGAAGGGCGATGACGTCACGCACACCAAGGATGTTGTGGCCACAGCTGTCGTCACCGAGCTTGCTGTCACCACCAAGACCAGCTACGTTGGCGGCAACACGCACTATGTGACGGTGACCAAGCTGGATTCGGCAACGGTCATCGTGCCCACGACGGTTATCGAGTATGTCACGTACGGCACCACGGTCACAGAGCAGACCAACCTGTACACGACCACCACCTGCACAGTGGCCACGACGACCACGGCCGCCGGCAACGCAACCGTGACCGTGTACGAGACCGGCTACAAGACCATCACGTACACCAAGTCGAGCACGTGGACCGACGTCGTTGCAAGCACGCTGACGACCACGGTGCACGTCACCGAGACCACCAAGGTTCCCGGCGGCGGCTGGACGGGCTACAAGTCGGCGCCGCCCGTGATTGTCACCGTGACCCAGACTAACTGGGCGTCTGTGACGGACAAGGCCTGGAGCACGTGGAAGACTGCAGCCCCAAGCACGCTGTACACGACGACCACCACGGATGCGGGCGGCCACGGCGGCCACGGCCACGAGTACAGCGCAGTGGAGAGCAGTAGCACAACGTCGCAGCCGGCCGAGACCAAGAGTGCCAGCTACGGATACTGGCCCGACAAGCGTGCTTCGGCGGAGCCCACTGCGCAGGTCCAAGGCACGCCAGTGCCATCGGCGTCCGAGTCGGCTCTGTCGTCTGCCGCGGCGGTCTCGGGGTCGTCTTCCGCGTCGTCCACCGGCACCAGTGCCTCTAGCGGCAGCGCTGCCGCCGAGTCGGGCCCAGTCACGGCCGGCGCTCCCGCCATGGGCAGCAAGCCTGCTCTGGTGATGGCCATTGCTGGCGTTTTTGCGGCAGCCGCGCTGATCTAAAGCCAGGCTGGCCAGGCCCGGGGGAGAAGGGGGCAGCGGCGAGTGTCTGGGCGGCTTTTCTCCAAGCAAGAGTCAGTATCGAAGATGGTGGGCAAAGAGGCCACTTGGCCAGAAACATAATCATGTTGTCGCGATATTTCCCCGCTTTGGATGTTGGGTTCTTCCGCTTTCTTCCGCTTTCCGTGGCTGCCTACCGGCCAGCCTCTTTCTTCTGTCTTGATTTGGAAGTTTTCTTTCCTGGTGCTTGTTCTTTCCTTCTTCAACAATCACTCCTTCCCGACGCTCATTTCAACTCCGTCTGATTCGTTTATCTCCCATGGCCTCCCAACAACACCAAATCCCCAACATCTCCCGCGGTTGCGGGATTCTCACGCTCTTTCCGCTTCGCGTCTGTTCCGTTTGCTTGCTCTTTCCTTGCTTCCGCTGAGCCCTACCCTAATGTAGCCCAAGGTGCCTAATATAGTTTTCTCCGTATATACATAAACCCAATAGTTGCACAGCGCAACGCCGCAGAACTATGCACAACGCACGAATATACACAAAGTTATGCAGTTATGCACATATGCCGACATCCATCCATCCATCCACGTTGGTGTCAGAGTGTTGATCATATAGTACAGCATGCTTCACATCCACACGTCGCTGCACTGTGCGTACAATGATGCCGTAGAAAGAAAACAGAAAAGAAAAAAAAAAAAAGAAAAAAGAGTAATTTACACGCCAGCAACGCCAACAGGCTGGCCTTCTGGTTCATCTCATGGCGGCATTAAAAGAAGGAGAAAAAAAAAAGGAAAAAGGATAAAACCAAACCGCATAAACAGCACACACACGCGGCGAACGCTTCGCCCCGGCACTTCTTACTGGGCCAGGATCTTGTTCAGCTCAGCAATGACGGCATCGCCCATGGCCACAGTGCCGGCGCTGCCGCCCAGGTCCTTGGTGCGCATGCCGCTGTCGATGGCGCGCTTGACGGCCTCTTCGACAGCCGCAGCCTCGTCGGGCAGGTTAAGCGAGAAGCGCAGCATCATGGCCACAGACAGGATGGTGCCGATGGGGTTGACGATGCCCTTGCCGGAGATGTCGGGGGCGGATCCTGTGCGCGCGCGAGGGTAGGGTGGGATGTGGGTTAGCAGAGGCACAAAGGGCAAAAAGGGCAAAAAGAAAACGAAGAACAGCACAAGAGTCAGACATGGACGTACCGTGGATGGGCTCGTAAATGCCGTTGCACTTGCTCTTGCCATCGGGAATGCCGCTCAGACTGGCGCTGGGCAGCAGACCAATGGAGCCGGGGATGACGCTGGCCTCGTCGGAGATGATGTCACCAAACAGGTTGCTCGTGACAACAACGCCGTTCAGGCCGCGCGGGTTCTTGACAAGGATCATGGCCGCCGAGTCAATCAGCTGGTGCTCCAGTTTCAGCGACGGGAACTCCTTCTCAAACACCTCGGTCATGACTCTGCGCCACAGCCGGCTGGTGGCCAGCACGTTGGCCTTGTCCAGCGACCAGACCGTCTTGTCGCCGCGGCGCAGGGCCAGGAAGCCAGCCAGGCGGGCAATGCGCTCAACCTCGGCGCGCGAGTAGGGCTCGGTGTCCCAGGCGAGGCCGTCGCCCTCGTCCTCCTTGCGCTCGCCAAAGTAGATGCCGCCCGTCAGCTCGCGGACAATCATCATGTCGGTGCCGCGGCACACGTCGGCCTTGAGCGGCGAGAAGTCAACCAGCGACTCCGAGGCAAAGCTGCACGGCCGCAGGTTGCCATACGTGCCCATTTCCTTGCGAATGCGCAGAATGCCCTGCTCGGGGCGGACCTTGCCGGTGCCCCACTCGGGGCCTCCAATGGCGCCGAGAAGCACGGCGTCGGCCGCCTTGGCAGCATTCAAAGCTTCGTCGGTGAGGGGCGTGCCGTGGGCATCGATGGAGCACTGCGCGAGCGCGGCACGAGGGATGGCCAGCCGTCAGTAAAATGGAAGGCCGGTTGAGCTGTTGTTTTGGTGTTTCAAAACGAGGGGGAAGGAAGACTCACGCCACCCATCAAGTGGTCCTGCAGGTTGAACTTGATGGGACGAGCAGCCTCGATGGCTTTGAGGACCTAGCGCGGCGACATGGGCCGGTCAGCATTGGTGTCGGCGGTAGAGGGTGGGGCCCGTCTATGCTCGAGATATCTGAAGCCAGGAAGCGGTTATTCATCGTAGGCGTTCGCTTCGTACCTTGACGCCCTCGGCTACACACTACAAAGAGACACAAATGAGTTAGCACACACGAAGCACCAGAGAGCAGGCTTCAAGCCCGGAGCCACAAGGCGCGGGGCCGAGGCGAAGAGGGGCAAAGCTTCTCTCCTCCACTTGGCACACAACGTAAACTCACCTCCGGACCACTGTGGTCACCGCCAAACACGACAATGTTGAACTCGGACATGGTTATTTCCGGGGGGGGGGGGGGGGGAAAAAAAAAGGGGAGGAAAAAAGGAACAAAAAAAAAAAAAAAAAA
>JADILG010000603.1:1731-13776 GCA_017591655.1 Thielaviopsis populi
TTTTCCCTCCCTTTTGCCCATCACATGCCGCCTTTATGGTATTTACCCCCGGGCCCTTCTCCCCTTCCCCCCCCCCCCCTCCTCCCCCAATTTTCCCCATGTCGTACCACCCACAATGCCATCACTCCAGCCCTAGCCCCAACTCTGGCTCTGTTCCTAGCCCTGCGGCGACACATGGTGTACGTCCACTTCGCCAGCAATGACATCACCGGCCCCTGGCTCCTCGCCCGATGCCTTCATCGCTGTCATGGCAGCATCCATGAGATTCTGGTCTGGGCTTCGGGACGCCGTGAACACCAAGGGGCTATAGCCTTCGCTTGATGTCGTCATCGCCGTAGCCAGTGCCCCGGCCGTATCAGCAGCAGATGCCGAGACAGACCTAGGCAGTTCGGCAGCTGCTGCCCCAGAATCCTTGTCTTTAGAGTCTGCAGTCTGCATAGCGACCTGAGGATCAGCACTCCCAGCCCCAGCCTCGGCCCCAAAGTCGCCCGAAGAAGCCAAAGACGGCGAAGGAGCCAAAGATGGCAAAGCGCTTTTCGTGGCTAATACTTGATCTTGCGTGTCCGCTGCCTGCTCGCCAGACGGCAGAGCCCCCCTGTCGGCCTCGACTGCTGCACCTGCATCATGGTGTTGGCCCAGAGAAAACGCCTCGGACAAGTTGATGGCGATGAATGACTTGGGTAGTTTGACCCTAAAAGACTGTTAGAAAAGAACAAAAAAACAAAACTCGTAAAAAAAATATTACTCACTGATTGAACTTGGCCCGCAGCGTCTTGATAACTTCTTGCCAGTCTGCATGTGGAGTCAAGCTGCGACGCGGCGCACAGCTGATACAGTGCTTGCTGTCCAGTTGGACGTCCAGAGGGTCGAGCACATGGCATCCAGGACTGATGCTAATACGGATGCTGTAGGCAAACTGCGGCGGCTCGTCCACCACAGCCGGCTCGTGCATCGCAGAAGTAGCGGCGGCCACTTCATCTGCCTGTGCAGAAGACGCATATGCACATGCCGGGTCCGGCGAAGGTGCCGCGGACGTAGACGTCGAGTTCGGGGCTGGAGTTGGGGATGGACCCGGAGCTGCAGTCGGTGCCGAAGTGGAAGCAGTCCCCTGAGCGGGGGCCGTCCCCTCAGCCGCCCCGGCGGAAACCAGCGACGTATATGAAGGCGCATGCTTCGGTTGCTTGCGCACAATTTCCGACTCGTACAGCTCAAAGGAAATCTGCGAAAGATAGTCTAGCTCGGGGATGCTGCTGCGGTCAATCTTGGTCTCAATACCGCCCTCCAAAATGCAGTTGAGCAGTGTGTAAATGTGCGATTCCTTGGTAAAGTAGAAGAACGACTTGGCATCGTTGGATGCCTGCATCTCCTCCAAGTCCTGGACAATCTCCTTGAGCAGAGGCAGAGAGGTCAACAGTCCGATTTCCAGCTTCTCCGCGTTTGAGATGCCGTACTCCTGAGGACAGATAAAGTCAAACAGCACCTTGGCTAGGTGGTAGAGCTCACGCAGAGGCTCAAACTCCGCCCCGACCTTGGCCTTGTTCTGAGTATTGCCTTCCTCAATGTAAAAGTACTGCTCGGGAGGCGGTTGGCGCGGAGGAACGGCCTCGCCAAAGTGGCGGAAATTGTTAAACAGGTGTCGCTTGAAGATGCGGCGCACACCCTGGGCCTTGTTCCGCTTCTCCTCTTCCTCCTTCTCCTTTTCCTTTTCCTGCCTGGCACGTTCCTGTTCCTGGGTTTCTTTTTCCTTGTCCAGGGGCGGTGTCATGTTGTACTCTTCCTCTAGCATTTGCTGGCTTGGCTTGAACACCCACTCTAGGAAAGTCCGGTTATGCAGCGCGTCAAACTTCATCGTATCGTAGAGTTCCGAGATTTTGCTAGGATCGACCTTTTCATTGTCACAGAACTCAATGAACAGCTTCTCCCACCGTTCCTTGAAGAGATCCGCATCTTCGCCGCAGCACCAGCGGAAGTTGATGCTTTTCTGGTCACCCTTAGCCGTCGACCCAGTAGAGATCGGGAGGGTCTGTGATGTCGGCGTTGGCACTCCGTGTGTCGAGGGTGGAGTGCTGGACTGGCTTCTGTGGATTGGCGAGCTGTTTTCCGTGTCCCTGGCACCGGAGGATGAAATTGTCGAGCCTAAAGGTTGTTGTACATTCAGGGTAGTGCTACTTCCACCACTTGCGCCACCGCCACCGCTACCTCCACCAGCGCCGCCACCAGAACCAGAGCCAGCACCAGCATTCATCGACTTAAGACGCTCGTAGTTGTAGTGCATAACCTTTCTGTGGAACTTCATCAGCGAAACAACCCGCTTCTGAACATCCGACGGTTCGGGGAACTTGGGAGGCCAGGCAAACTGTGGCGGACGCTCGTTGCCTTCGCGCAAAAGGCCTTTCAGCTTCTTCTTGACCTTGTCCATTTCATCCTTTGCTGCGTTGGAATCATCTAGTAGATCCTTGCGAATCGTGATGAGATCCTCGGGCAGCTTCTTCTGGCCCAGAAAAGCACCCGCCCAGATTTGCGCGCTAGTTGTAACGCGGCGCTCTGAACTGCTGTAAATATGCACCTCGTCGAGAACCTCGCGGTTCAGAAGCGCCAGATCGTTGTGCATATTGGAGCCAAGCTCCTGTGCCTGGTAGCGGGCTGAGTGCGTAGGCTCACCACCCCACTTGACGATGAGCTGCAACTTGTCCAGCACAAGGCCATCTTCGGCTGCAGTGATGCGGGACATGGTGACGCCAGAGAGTGAGTCTTGGCGGTGGGATCTACGATCTGCGCCTCGAACAGGCGTTGCAGCTACGGGCGAAGCTATGGGCGTTGAAGAGGAAGCAGCAGGTACAGGAACCGTGCCGAACTCGCCAGCAATTCCTTCTTTGATAATCGAAGGCGGTTCGGTAATGGGGCTGGCCGGAGTCGAGTCCGTCATCTTTTTGCGGAACATTGGTTTGATTTGCACCTTGGTGCCGGGCCAGGGTCCCTTTTTGATAAGAACAGTTTGTAGGAGCTTCAGCTTGGCCTGGTCCTCAATGCCCTGGGCCATTGCACGATCGACAGCGTGACGTACACTGGACAGGGCTGCTTCGCCAATAAGAAGAACTTCCTCCTGATGACCTTTGAGAAGAGCAATGAAAGGCTCTGTATGAAAAGTAAACTTGTACTTTTGTTTGGGTGTACGGTCGGCATGGCGGATGACTGAAACCATTCCTTTCAACTTCCAGGGACTCTTCACTGGAGGAGCGGGAGGGGGAGCGGCGTCTTGTATAGGCTCCTCGTCTACACGTTCACCCTCTGCATGGGAAGAGATGATGGAATGGCAGACAGATGGAGCTCTAGTCTCATCCACACCGACACATTTGACGGACTTGACAGACGCAGAAGAATCAGCGACTGCAGTAGACATTGAGCCGCTTCGATGGGTAGACTCGGTCTGCGAACCAGTCTTTTCACCAGAAGCAGTGCCCGAGACATGATCACCGGCAACTACGGCCGAGTCCCGATCCTTTGCACTGATGCTGTAGGCACGATTTCTAGCGCTGGGGTCCGACGGAGTGGCAGGAATCGAGGCGCTTCTACGAATGCGCTCCTTGATGAACAAGTCCTTCATGATGCCAGAGCAATGGTCGTAGTAGTCGTCGTTGTCCTTGACAAAGCTCCAGCCGTTGACATCAATGACGAAGCTTTTTCCAGAGGCACGCAGCAGATCAAAGCCACAAACTCTCTGGCCAAATACACGGGAAATCTTGCTGGCCATTTCCTTTTCTTCATTGGTCAGAGGAGTGACGTAGCGGATTTCCTTGCCATGGGTGTTTCGGCGGACAATGCCATCGACGACTGGCGACTTGCGGGTCTCGGCGTGGCAGTAGGTTGGGCCAACAGTGTAGGCCTTGACGTCTTCGGCATTATCGACCTTTGTGAACTTTTCATAAATGTAGCTGCTGTACGGCTCGCTGATGGCTCTCGGGGTGTTGAGGCCGGGAATGTACTCGGAGCTCTTGTTGCCGATTTTGCGGAAGAGCTTCCGGGCACCGCCACCAACAGAACTATGGTAGTAGATGATAATGTTATGATCCTCTCCACTGGTGGGTTTTTCAACAAAAGGCTTGTACAGAACAGTGCCATCAACGCTGATGGCATCGCCGTTGTCGATGAGTTCGACGTTGGTTGGCGGGGGAGTAGGCTCGGATTCGGCAGGCTCAACCACGATTCCAGTGGTATCCTTGACCTGCTTGCGAAGTTCGGGGGTCAAGTATATGCTGCCTCCATCACGGGTGACTTCGACACGGGGAGGAGTAGGCACGCCAATCTTGTTAAGAAGTTGAAGGCAGAGTCGGCGGTCCCACAAAAGCTTTTGCATGGGAACATCGTTGACGCAGAAGGGCTTTCTGAGTTTGACGTAGGCGATTGCCTTGTCCAGAGGGAAGCCATCGGAGTAGAAGCAGATGAGATAGTCACTGTGGGGGTTGAGAAGGTTAGAGAGAGAGAAAGAGTTTGTTGGAAGGAAGGCAACAGAGGAATGATTGAAGATAGGGCAGGGCACATCTGAGTAGCGAGAACTTACCAGAGAGGCCAGTTTTCAACATCTGCCGTGTAGTAGAGTTAGCATTTATGTACAAATGACGGGCGGGTGTGAAGAGGCAGGCTACTGTACTAACCTTCGTCGAGAATGGTCTTGTCACCAAAGACAATGATGTCAAACTCGCGGTTCGAAATCAGGCGGTTCAAGATGTTGCGGCTAGGCTTGCTGCGGGCCTTGACATCCAAGGCGCACACGCCAATGGTGCCCCAGGCGGCGGGCTTCAATTCCTCTTTCTGGTGAGGGCGGTCGCTGCTTGGGCTGTGGCTGCTAGCGCCTGTGCTTGCACTAAAGCGGCGGTTGGCGCGGCTGCGCTCCCGGCCAGTTCCGGGCTGACGAATGTTGATTTCGAGCCTTTGATTAGAAGCGCGCTTACCAACGGTTTCATGACCGGCAATGTGGTTCTGGGCAGTGATTGTAGCGGCGCTGGTTCCGGGCTGGGCGGTTCTAGTTCCCGCATCGGAGCCGTTAGCAGAGGCAGAAGAACTGGGAATGCCGCGGGCCGAGGCCAGCGAGTAGATGGACGAGACGGAGGCGCGCTTGGTGGAAAACTCGGACAAAGAGGCCCGAGAGGCCGGTGGGGCGTCGGAGGGCTCAGGCATGGCTGAAGCTGGCAGCGGGGGCGGGGGCGGGGGCTGCAGGGTGGTGGCGCCGGTAGTAGAGGCCAAGGGGGCGGTATCAATGGCAGCGGGGATAGTGACGGGGGAGGCGGTGATTTTGTCGATGGTGGTGAGGATATCGGCGGAGGCTACGGCTGCGGGAGCGGCGGCGGCGGCGGCGGCGGCGGCGGGTGAAGAGCAAGACGGAGAAGAAAAAGAATCAATGTTGAAATGAGGGGCAGCTGAAAAATCTTCACGCGCCGTTTGCTCGGTTCCTGCCTCGTGGACCAATGCAGAAGGCGCAGGTTTGTCGTCCGTATCAGGCAATGACTCTTTTGCGTCTTCAAAATGGTCCAGCTCATTCTCAGTCTCCATTTCTGACTCCATTTCAGGGTCGGCAGTTTCCAGTTGGCGCTGCAGCAGATGCTGCATTTGGCGCTCCTTCCCACCCTGGCTCTCTGCGCCTTCCGCGGCGGCAATGGGGGGTTGCTGCTTGTTTTTCGGACGCGTGCCTTCCTCCATTTCTGACGAAGACGGCGGGGAAGCGGACATCACGATAGGCGGCTGGCAGGAAGCAGCAGACAGCAGACAGCAGACAGCAGACAGCAGGTGTATTTAGATTTAAACTGTGCAAACAAAGATCCAAGCAGGAATGTATGTTTACTCTGGGAGAATTTTGCTTATTGGCTGCAAGCGGACATGGATGATGGCTGTTACACCTGAGCTGCACCAGAAATAGCAGTTGCTTTGTGTGAGAGTTGCCACGTTGATTCTCGCGATAACGATCGTCGGCCGATTGATTGATTGTGGGTGAAGCAAAATCAAGGCCGGGCCACGGGCTGGTAAGTTTGGGTGAAGGGCGGATTTGTGGTGGATTTGTTGAGGGAGGACAGCCAGCCGTGAGAGCGGCCAGGAGAATGTACAAAAGGAAGGGCAGCTGTGGCATTAGCTTTGCCGCATCAGCCTTAGCCTGCCTCACACACGCACACGCACACGCACACACACAGACGGCCTCTGTCTACTACCACTGGAACACACTAGTTTTGCTTGAGGACGCCGATTTAACTGCATTCGGAGGGCGCCAGAACGAGGCTAAAGCCATCCTTGGCCTCATTGGCGGTGTGTCGAGTGGGATGTGGCCAGTGTGCGGGCGGCATGCGCTAGGACTTGCTTTGTTGGCACATTTTGCGCTGCGGTGTGCCGAAGCCTACGAGATCTTCTTTGCCGGGTGGAGGAAGCGCTGGTTTAGCAATGGCCAGCAAAAAGGCGAGAGAGCCGCTGGCAAGTTCAAGCCAGCACAGCACAGCACAGCACAGTGCAGCACTATGCAGCCAGGGATATGAAACCCCCCATTGCCGCTGCTTCTATTAGATTGCTTGAAATTCCAAGCCAGGATTTCACCTCGATTGCCTGTCTCACTGTGTGTAAGCATTAACGTCCCCCTCGTCCGCTTCGGCCGCATTCTATGACGCCCGCTCCCGGTCCTGTCCTGACGCGGGTTTCTCTGCCGTGTAGTCTGCTGGCTCCCGCAGCTTTCCCCCTCCCCCCCCTGCGGTGTAACTACACATGTGCCACGATTTTCTGTGACGCACTCGTCCATAGATGGACATGTGTCTCGTGCTCGTCTTCTGCCAGCTAGCAGGGAAGGGCCTTGTCGCATGTCGTTGAAGTTTTTGCGCCTCGGTTTAGTCAGCAGAACGCCACACACGCCGCCACATCGAGCATGGATTGGCTTATCGCTCTTATCGGTTGCCCCACCTACTCGATTTGGAGCCATGGACCCAGAAAAATTTCGAGAAACTTTGCCAGGCCGAAGCTCTCAAGAAAAGTTCACGAAAAGGTTTGAACTATCATCATCATCATCTTCATCATCTTCATCATTTGCCTGCTTGTGAGAACGGCTGCGGCACATGCAGAAATCATTGACTGCACAGCAATAATGCCACATTCTCAGATTGAAGGCCCGCTGGTGAAGCGCCAGAAGCGCACCGAGGCGGCCAAGACCGGCGCGGCCGCCCAGAGATCGTCGGCCATTTTTGCGCCGTTCCGCGTAAGTCTGCCGTGGATGCCCGGGAGCCTCAGTGGCGCGTCCTGGTCCTCTTGGTCCTCTTGGTCCTCTTGTCCCTCCCGTGTCCCTCCCGTGTCCCCCCCGTGTCCCTCCCGTGCTCCTACTAACTCCGTCTCACCCAGACCGTCGGCCTCGTGTCGCCCACCGCCGTCCCCTTCACCTCGGTCCCCCTCGGCAAAACCACATTCCAGATCACCACCTCCGTCGGCCGGAGCCTGCAAACCTACGACCTCAAGCGCGGCCTCAACCTCGTCTTCATCTCGCGCCCCCAGACCGCCGCCAACATCACGGCCACGCTCGCATGGAAGCAAAAGGTGTTTGCCGCCTGGGGCGACCCGCGCCACAACGAGCCGCAGGGCCTGTGGGTGTTCCAGCGCGGCCGCAAGGTCGACGAGCTGGCCCTGCCGCTCGACCTGGACGAGCCCATCACACAGCTGCTGGTGTTTGGCCAGTGGATCGTCGGCTGCGGCCTGACGCGCATCGAGGTGTGGAAGTCGGCCACGCTCGACCACTACACCACGCTGCACCTGACGGCGACGCAAAAGGGCGACAACGAAATCACCGGCGGCATCACCAACATGCCCACCTACCTCAACAAGATCTTTGTCGGCCGCAAGAACGGCTGGGTCGAGATCTGGAATATTAGTACGGGAAAGCTCATCTACACCATTGTCCCGCCGTCGCCCGAGCTCGGCGCCGTCGTGTGCATGCGGCCGACGCCCGCGCTGTCCATGCTCGCCATCGCCTTTGAGACCGGCCCGCTCATTGTGCAGGACGTCCTCACCGATCGGACCATTGTGCAGCTCATTGCTGGCACGCCCGACATGCCCGTGTCCTCCATCTCGTTCCGCACAGACGGCGCGGGCGCTGGCCTCGAGGGCCGCGACGACGGCGTCATGGCCACGGCCAGCCTGGTCAGCGGCGACGTGACGTTCTGGGACCTCAACAAGGGCGGCCGCATCATGGGCGTCCTGCGCAGCGCACACAACCCGCCGACCAGCGACGGAAAGTTGGTCCGCGGCGGCATCGGCAAGGTCGACTTTCTCTCGGGCCAGCCCGTCATCATCACCAGCGGCCGTGACAACTCGCTCAAGTCGTGGATCTTTGACGAGGAGCCCTTCTCGCCGGTTCCCCGGATCCTGCACTCGCGCAGCGGCCATGCCGCGCCCGTGACGTGCCTGCACTTCCTGCCGTCCGACTTTGACGGCAGCGAGGCCGGCAACAAGTGGCTGCTCAGCGGCGGCAAGGACCGCAGTCTGTGGGGCTGGAGCTTGCGGCGCGACGGCCAGAGCACCGAGATCAGCCAGGGCAGCATCCGCAAAAAGGCCGCCAAGTACGGCATTCTGTCGACGAGCGCTCTGTCGCACGGCCCCACGACATCGCTCGAGGACATCAAGGCGCCCGAAATCACATGCATTGCCACGTCGCTGAACCGCGATGGCGGCATGGGAGCGGTGCCGGGCAAGCAGGCCATCTGGCAAAAGACGATGCAAAAGGGCCAGAAGAAGACGGTGGCCGATGCCGAGATCAGCGGCATGACGGGCTGGGAGAGCGTGGTCACGGGCCACAAGGGCGACGCCTTTGCGCGCACGTGGTTCTGGGGCCGCAAGCGCGCCGGCCGCTGGATGTTCCCGACCGGCGACGGCACCAACGTGTCGACGGTGGCCATGAGCTCGTGCGGCAGCTTTGCGCTGGTCGGCTCCGAGGGCGGGTGTCTGGACATGTACAACCTGCAGAGCGGCCAGTACCGGCAGCGCTTCCCGTCCAAGCTGACGCCGGCGCAGGCGCGACAGCTCAAGATGCAGCAGCTGCGCCAGGCCGACAGCGTCGTGCAGTTCGCCACCAAGGTGGCGTCAGCTGCCTTTCCCCCGGGAACCGGCAAGCACACCAAGGCCGTCACGGGCGTTGTGGTCGACGCGCTCAACAAGTACATCATTTCGTGCTCTCTGGACGGCACCGTCAAGTTTTGGGATTTCCTGACGGGCAATCTGCTGCACCAGATCGACTGGTCCAAGTCGGTGAGCATCCTGTCCTGCCGCTATCACGCGGCCAACGACCTGCTGGCCGTGTCGTGCAGCGACAACTCGGTGCGCGTCATCGACCTGGACACGCGCCGCACCATCCGAGAGTTTTGGGGCAGCCAGGGCGCCATCCTGGACTTTTGCTTCTCCAACGACGGCCGCTGGATCATTGCGTCGGGAGCCGACAAGACGGTGCGCGTGTATGACCTGCCGACGGGCCATCTGATTGACGCCATCCGCCTGGAGAAGCAGTGCACGGCGCTAGCCATGTCGGCCACGGGCGAGTACCTGGCCACGTCGATCGACGGCGAGATGGGCGTCAACATCTGGACCAACAAGAGCCTGTTCCGCCACGTGGCTACGCGCCAGATCTCCGAGCACGAGATTGCCATCACAGCCGCGCCCTCGGCCTCGGGCGAGGGCAACGCCGCGCTGCTGGAGGCGGCGCTGGAGGACGAGGCGGCGGCTGCCGAGCCCTGCAGTGCCGTCGTGGCTCCGGTCGTCGACCAGCTCAGCTCGGACATGATGACGCTGAGTCTGGTGCCCAAGGCCAGGTGGCAGACGCTGCTGCATCTGGATCTCATCAAGCAGCGCAACAAGCCCAAGGAGGCGCCCAAGGTGCCCGAGGCGGCGCCCTTTTTCCTGCCGTCGGTTGGCTCCAGCGGCAAGGCCGCGGCCAAGCTTGACGGCGCAGAGGCCGGGGCTGCCACCGAGTCGCGCATCACCAAGCTGGAGCGCATGCGTGCCGAGGAGGTGTTTACGGAGAGACTGCTGGCCGGCGCGTCGAGTGGAGAGTGTAAGTCTGACTCTAGTGTCGTGAGCGTTTTGCCAGAGAGAGTGCCCATCTGCCCCGCCCCCGCCCCCCACCCCCTTGCCTTACCGTCTTGTATCTCCCTGCCACTAACACATACACATCATCACAGACACCGACTTCATCGAGCACCTCAAGTCGCTCGCGCCGTCGACAGCCGACTTTGAGCTGCGCTCTTTGTCGCCCGGTTCGTCGGGCGATGCCGGCAACGAGCTGCTGCACTTTATCCGCGCGCTGACGCAGCGGCTGCAGGCTCGCCGCGACTACGAGCTGATGCAGGCGTGGATGGCCGTGTTTCTGCGCCTGCACTCGGACAGCATCATGGAGAGCCCCGAGCTGCTGGAGGCGCTGGCCGAGTGGAAGACGCACCAGGAGCACGAGAGCGTGCGTCTGGACGACTTGGTGGGCTACTGCAGCGGTGTGGTGAGCTTCTTGAGAAGCCCGCGCACGTAGAGGAGCCCGCGCACGTAGAGGAGCCCGCGCACGTAGAAAAGGCGGGCGCGGGCGTAGCGGGGGAGGAGGATAGCAGGCGAATCGAGCGAATCGGGGGAGGAGATATTGCACATACGTAGCTTGTTCTGTTCTTTGTTTCTGGGCATCTGGGGTGTTTTTTGTGTTTCTGGTTGGTCTCTATACGCGTCAAGACAACTTTTTCATTTGGCCACGTGCGAGCATAGCGAGAAAGGAGAAAGAAGAGCGGCAGCTGGTGAGAGGAGTGTCTGGTGTCTGTAGGGTTATCTGTGTGTCTTAGGGTCTTAGGGTTACACCATGCTGACAGTAACAGCATAATCAATCGCCCCTGACATGCTTTTTCTGCCGCCACACAAACTCGCGATATTTGTCAATATTTGCAGCATTGCATCACGACGGCCAGCGAGCGAGATCTTGCAGCTTAATTAATTTTCTTTTTTTTCTTCCTTTCTTTTTTGTCTCTATTTTTCTGGGATTTATTTCTTTTTTTTTTCTCCTTCTGTGGCCCAGCGCCTGTTGTTAGTTGCTTCTTGTCCAAGCTTCTAATTCTTTGTATTTGTTTTCATCGTCGTCATCGCCACAGCTGCCTGATTGACTGCTTGACCCAGCCGGCTACTGAACGCTGAGAGCCAGCCTTGCTCCATCTCCGCTCCCGTCGTCTACCCGGCCCGCCCGCTCCATCTCCGCTCCCGTCGTCTACGCCTGCCCCGCCCGCTCCATCTCCGTGCCGCCCGCAATGCCTCCCCGGCAAACAACCACCGGCTACGAGCGCCTTGCCCAGGCCGACCAGCACAGCGACTCCGAGGACGAGGACTTCCTGGCCCAGAGCTTCGCCTCGCTTCAGCACGGCGCCACGGCCGCCCGCTACTCGGCGCAGCCCGCCCCCCGCGCCTCGTCCAACGTCACGTCGCCGCGCCGCAGCGCCACCGCGCGCCTCCGCTCCCACCGCCGTCACGGCAGCGGCGCCGGTGTCGATCTCAAGGCCATGAACGCCCGGCTCGAGCGCTGGGCCGACGAAATCACAGCGCGCTTCAAGGGCTCGCACCGCGTGCGGCCCGGCGAGGAGCAGCGCCTCGAGATCCACCACTCCGTCTTCCAGGCGCCCGACGGCGTCGTGCCCATCGCACCCGACAAGCTGGCCGAGGTGCAGCCGGTCATGCAAAAAGACGAGTTCGACGCTATTGTCGACAGCGTGCGGCGCGCCATTGACCGCAACGTGCACCCGCTCATGATCTCGCAGGGCAGCTCGGGCTCGTACTTTGCCCGAAATCCCGACGGCAAGGTGGTTGGCGTGTTCAAGCCCAAGGACGAGGAGCCGTATGCCGCCGGCAACCCGAAATGGAACAAATGGATCCACCGCAATCTGTTTCCGTGCTTCTTTGGCAGAGCCTGGTACGTGTGTATCCGGGGGGGGGGGGGGGCTTTTGGGCACTCCCCCCCCTTTCCTCCCCCCCCCCCCCCCCCCTTTCCCCCCCCCCCCCCCCGGGAAGGCGGCGGGTTGG
>JADILG010000604.1:468-13732 GCA_017591655.1 Thielaviopsis populi
TCAGGGAAGAAACAAGGGGCGCCGTTTCTCCCCCGGCCCCCCTTATTAGACCTGGGCTTGGGGGGGGGGGGGGGGGGGAAATCCCACAGACATCCTTTGGTCTCTGTGCCTCCTCCGGCCGAGTCTGTTTTAAAGCTCCGTTGTCTTTTGTCTTCAGGCTGTGACGTTCGACAGCACACACAAGACAGAAAGTACATTGAATACAACCATACATGCCAGCACAGGCCATGCCAGACCGAGCCAGGCCAGCCAGCACACACACACCTACATGTTCGAGGTCAGAGCACTGTGAATTGGCACCCTTTACCCTTTGCTTTCGTCCATACCCTGGTACTCGGCCTGGCTTTGATTTGTCCATAATATAAGCAGGGTCTCGGATCCCATTCATCATCAGCATGCGGAAGAGGAGCCTGGGTTTCTGGCAACTTGGCAGGACACTAGCCACCATTCAACAGAAGGAGGGGGAACTGGGAACAGGACGAGAAAGGCAAGGAGCCACCAACAAACAACAGAGGAAATCTTGCTCCTTCAAGATCTTGCCCTGCTCCTGCCAATAAGATCTGGATGACTGTGAACTGTATTTGCTATAAGCTGTATCACACAGACGTTTGGCTCTCAAAATAGGGCTCCTGCTGGAACACCAAGCTGGATGCTTGGGGGGAGGGGAGGGGGGCTCAGGCTAGCCTTCGTTGTTCGTGATTTTATTCTGGTATTCTAGCCGTGGCTACAGCTACAGCTACAGCTACAGCTACAGCGTCATGTGCTATTCATCTCTGAACTCAGCCGGCAAGAATCGTGTTCTTCTTTTCTCACTCAAACCCACCCCAAAGCGTGGGGGGAGAGGGGAGGGGGATAGGGCAGCACAAACCAACAACCACAAGCCACGTGTGGCAAGACTTGACTCCAGTTGGGCAACAATAGAGTGCAAGAAGAGCATAGCATCATTGTTATTTGCAGATAGGTGAGTAGCTGGGCTGGCCAAGGGACCGCAGAGTGGCCTAGCCCTACCTAGTTCATCTTTTTGAGCGGGGGGGGGAGAGAGAGAGAGAGGAGGGGTTTCTGGCTGGGGTCAGGTTTGGACCAAGAGTCGGTTAGCGAATGCAAAATAACACGATAACCTCTAGACGAAAAAGGGAGAAGAGGGCGTCTATCAAGCCGAGATTGATAGACGCAGATATTTCCTCTGCTCAGACATATCACATATTATATCCAGAGAGGCTCCAGAGCTGGCTAGTGTAGTCAAAATAGAACATCGAACAGAGACGGCCAAGAATGTTCAACATCTGGGATGGTAGCTTGAAACGGCCCTTCTCTGGGGCGCTGAAGGAATCTTGGTCTGAGTGTTTTCGTCTTTATGTTGTCTCTTTGTATGGGTGAACGCTGGCCCTCAGTGCCCTCCCTTTCTCTTCTCTTCTCTTCTCTTTTCTTCTCTCCTCTCCTCTCCTCTCCTCTCCTCTTCTCTGTCTTCTACTCCATACCCTACTTCTACTGTCGATGGCACGGGCTTCAAATCCTCTTGAACTTGGGCTCCTCTCTCTGCTAGCGTTGTCTTCTTTCCGTCCACTTCTTTAGGCGTCTCTTCCTGCCCGGATGTGGACAAACCCTGGCACATATACCTTCTCGCGGATTCTAACTTTGGCTTTTTGGCGAGAATCTGGGAGAATGAGAGAATATGAGAGTGGGAGGGAAAGGGAGAGATACATACAGACAAAAAAAAAAGGAAGAGAGAGAGAGAGAGAGAACAAACGGAGAGAAACCAAGGAATGGGTACGTGCGTCTGGAAGTCGTCATGTGTGGTTGGTAGGTACATGAGCGAGTGATCACATGTCCACAGAGAGCTGCCAGTGGGACAACACCAAAGGCAGAGCTAAAGGGCGTGATGAACACATCATACACAAGTACTTGCGTGCATGAGTACATGAGTACATGAGTACATGAGTACATGAGTACATGAGTACATGAGTACATGAGTACATGAGTACATGAGTACATACATACATACGCATGCAACTGCGTGTAGTAGGCGACGAATGGAGTCCAAGTTGGATGCGGAGGGCCAGAAATAATCAGGGAGAAAGGTAGAGAACTGTACAAGACGTACATGTAGCAAGTGTTTCACGTCTGACATCAGTACCCTGGCACTGTCATAATAGGGCTAGATCTTCAGGCCTGAATGGCAAATGCGCAGAGAAGGGCAGTGCCACCCGCCGATCAAATATATAGACCAAGCCTGGCGTCACGCCGCAGACTAGAGCAGCACACGCATGGATAGGGAAATAGATAGAGATATACAGAGATGCATACGCACACACGTATATGCATTTATAGCACAGCGAAGTATAGCATGCAAGGGAGAGAAGAGAGAGAGGGAGAGAGGGAGAGGGAGAGAAAACAAGACGCTGTTCTCAGTGAACAAGACCTCAATCGCTCAACAGGCCAAGCAAGCCAAGATTGAGTTGAGTTGTGATCCCTGCAGCTTATGCAGAGACAAGTTTGAGAGCATCAAGTTCCAGCCTAAAGTCACAAACAGATAGAAGACTAGACGAGAGAGGATCGTCTTGGGCTGCTACACTCTCTGCCACTACAGACCAAGCGTCACCAGCCTCCCCAGAACACTCTATTTATGTTAGTCTTCATTTCCCTGCTGCGTGTTGCAAGGCTAGAAATGAAGGGTTGAGAGCTGGATATTTTTTTTTTTGGGGGGGGGGGATGGGGGGATGTGCACATGCAGCCCTGAAGCGAGTTGATATTGGATGCGTATGCGTGTAGCAGGTTGGCTGGTGATGGCTCAGGGAAGGATGAAGAAGAAACAGTGCTCCCATGTTTGTTTTTAGAATCCGTCAGAGGAAGAAAGAAGAATAAGTTTTTCTTCCCACCGGGATGGATTGAGGGAATAGGTAAGATGGAAGTCGGGGTGCGCCTGGGCTTGGCTTGTCAGGTCACAGACAATATCCTTTGGACCAGAGGTGGGGGGAGAGAGAGACAGAGAGGGACAGAGAGAGACGGAGAAAGGGAGAAAGAGAGGGAGAAAGAGAGGGAGAAAGAGAAAGAGAACGAGAACGAGACAGAGACAGAGACAGAGACAGAGAAAGAGGAAACACACACAACCAGGCCAGGCATAACATGAACACCAGCCCGACTAACCAACTGCTTAGGGTGTGTGTGTGTGTGCTTTTACTTGTTCAGGGTCGGGGTCGACTTGGCTGGCACTGCCTCAAGTTTCTCTAGCTAAAACCTACGGTGTTGCGCGCGCAACGTTCTTGACACTATTACTAACATCCTGCACATATAACCTGTAGACAGCGGCCCAGAACTTTGTAATGTATAGCGACTGCCGAAAGCCAGATCCGTGAAATTGAGGCAGACAAGGTGAGAAGACGAGGGAAAAGAAGGAGAGAATACTGGGAGAAAGATGAGAGAAAATATGAGGAAGAAGGAGAGTAGACAAGGGTCCCCCCCCTCAAGAAGAGGCTAAAGAAGCATAACGCGTGTCTGTAAAGCGGGCAGTGTGTGTTTTCTGCAATATGTAGGCCTTGATAACTAGACGCCCTGCTGTCGTTGCCCTTGCCCTGCATCCATGCTACTATTCTAGAAACAAACAACAACAAAACAGTACAAGTTGTGAAAAATTGCAGTGAAAAAAAAGAAAAAAAACAGGAAAAGAGGACACACTGACAACCCCGCCTTTCCCCTCCTCAAAGCTTTGGGTAGAATAAGACCCCTCAAGATTAGCGGTGTGCAAAGGTATGAAGGGTATGCCTTGTTAGAAGGTGTTGTTATGTGTATGAGCGACCAAAAGTCTTCAACATGGTGCAAGAAAAGAAGAAGAAGAAGGAGAAAAAAAAAGGAAAGAAAATGTGAGTATTGAAGACGGTGAGGCCAAAGCCGATCGAGGGCGCAAAGGGCAGAAATCAAGAGGGGTGTGATTTTTATTATATTTATTTTGTTGATATATGTATATCATTGATATCACTTTTATCTTGGTTTTTATACGATGCATATTTTATTTTATTTTATTTTATTTTATTTTCTATTATTTTCTATTATTTTCCATTATATTATTTCTCATATTTACTTTCCTTTTTTTCATATATTTTTTATTTTTATTCTCCTTTTTTATACGCATATACTAGTATATCCACATTTTATACATCCCATCTTATGTATTTAATTCCCTTTTTTTTCATTGGTCCTCCTGTGACTCGGACTCGACTGACGTGGACTCGGACTCGACTCGGGATGAATTAAGCCGGTGCGAAACAGGCAGTTGCTCCATTTGTGTTAACCAACTACCCCAGACCCTGGTCCGTATTTCCACTGCTCCCTTTCTCTCTCACTCTCTCTCTGTCTCTCTCTCCATGTCTCTCTCTCTATGTCTCTCTCTCTATGTCTCTCTCCCTGGTTTTCCGGCGAGAGTGCGCCTTCGTTGTGTGTATGGCGATATAAATTTGCCGTTAAATTCATTTTTATTGTTTCTTTCTGCATTGCTTGGTGGTGCTGCTGAAAAACGAAACCTCCGGTCCTTTTTAGCGTCGAGCACTACCATAACGGCCCGAGTTCCAGAAAGTTGGGAACTTATTTTATTGTTATCAGAAGGCTGGGAAGAAGAAAGTTCCGGTGTCGGGTTTAGGGGAGAGGGGAGAGGGGCTCGGAACGGTCGATTGCAGGCCTTTTCCCCTCTTCAAGTCTTCATCAAGAGGCCAAAACAAAAAGGGCAGAAATCAGAGCATGAGAGCCCCTAATAACATGGACACCATGCCTGCCAGTCACCGACTTGACAGCACTGCAGGCTCTGATAGGTCGGGACTCGGCTTATAGAGGGGCTTGTAGAGGCGGCCTAAAGGCACAAACCTTCTAGCTCAAGTCTCAGGGACCTTTGACTACAACAACAAAACAGCCGAGCCAAGATTAGCTGGCCAAAATGGACCGGAAATACTTGTATACGAGCAAAGCCTCTTCTGTGTGGTCTTGCTGGGTGGTGTGTCTACAGTCGGATACGAACAAGAAAAATAAGAGTAAAAGAAAAAGAAAAAAAAAGGACATGTGGTGCATAGAGCAGGGCTTAGTCTTGCTTCAGTCCAAGAGAGGACGCGTATACCCTTGACAACAGTGCAGGTTGCAGGTGTGGCTACGACGGTGGGTGGCGTTGCCCTTCTCTCCCACTCTGCTACTGCTACTTCTTGCTCAGACCCCCCACGGGTTTCGAAAGGGTCTTTTCGGGACTCGGAACTCGGAACACCAGGCGTTTACAGCAGCAGCAGCAGCAGTACATTCAAGTGAAGCCTGCGGCAGTCATGAAGGACAAGTGACAAAAGGAGGAAGAGTAAGAGGAAGAGGAAGAGTAAGAGGAAGAGGAAGAGGAAGAGGAAGAGGAGCAAACAGGATGGAAAATGCATCTCAAGTACATACATTTTAACTTCAGGATCTGGGAATTGGGAACAAATTCACAACCATCGAAACGTCATTATACAGACTGGCCTTCGCCTAGGCTGGCCTTCAGTGCGAGACACCCTGGCCATGGTCTTGTTCTCTCGTCTTCTTTGATATTCCACAGGCGGCGGTATGCTCCAGCCTTTTTTTATTTCTTTTTTGCGCATTGTCTGCATCTTCTAGAACCCAACCCAGCACGACTACAATGTATTATGATATGCAGTGGCATGAGAGAATAACCAAAAAAAATTAGAAGAACGTATCTTCGCCTCCATATAGTCGCAATCTTGGTCTGGTTTGTCATGCTGGGCGGTAGATACAGAAGTCAAAGCTACTGTCTGCAGACGACAAACATGAGGATCAATTAACCTCAATCATCCTGTTTCTATGTCTCCTGTCTCTTTGTACCTCTTGTCTCTCACGGCAAAACAATATTGTTGATGGCGTGTTCCTTTGAGGGGAGGAGGAGGAGAAGGAGGAGGGGAAGCCCAGTATCTCCCCTCCTCCCCCCTCCCCCCCCATACCCTTCCTTTCAAGTGGCTTTTCTCCCCGTTGAGCAAAACATCTCACTCAGTTTGGCGTGTCAGACAAATTGTGTTTCTCCTTCCGGGCTCCTGGGTCGAAAATAAAAAGCCCCTGCTCTCACATGTCCAATCCCAGCGGAATCCTGCTCCTGTTAAACCAAAGACCAAGGTGTTACGATAGGGCGTTGACGGCATATCAAGATATGGGGGAGGGGGAGGGGGAGAGGAAGAGGAAGAGGAAGAGGAAAAGGAGACGAGAAGAGAAGAGGCTGTTTCTTCTTTCCAACTGACAAGAAGATGGTCAGCAGCCTGTTCTTGGGCTCAAGGTCTATCAGGCTCTTATCACCAGCTTCACAGGTCTGCTGCTACCGTAGACAGGGATCGTATTTTCTCTTCTGCCCCTCTCTCCTTGTCTGGTTTCCCCGCTCATTTCCAGCCGGTGATTCTGGCGCTTCTTCCTTTGCGTCGGAGAGAAACAGAGCTAGAGTAAGCGTGTATGAGCGAGAGAGAGAGCAAGAGAGAGAGCAAGAAAAAAAAGAGAAACAGAGAGACAGAGGACAATAGAACGAACCAATGAGAAGAGGACAGGAGAGAACACACCTCTCTAGCTCCCATGCAGATCGAGTTTCAGTCATACATGGGTTGTTTTATTGGCTTTGTGTCTTAATTTGCCCGGTAGCAGGCGGGTATGAACATGATGTATGACCTGCTGGGAAATTTGAGTAGAGTCAACCGCCGCTTTGGGGATGGGGGAAGACGTGAACTTTTTTTTTTCTTTCTTGTTGTTGTCTCTTTTTGTCTCTGTTTTCTTCTATTATTTCGTGATGTCTATCCCTCTCTCTCTCTCTCCCCTTTCTGCTGTCTGTCTCTCTGCCTTGTTCTCTCAACACGTCATTGACTGGGTCTTGTTGTCCTGTGCCGCCACCTCCTGACATTCACATGCACGGATTATATTTGAGAGACACCCCCACCCCCCATTATATCCCACGTCCCCTCCTTCTTGTCATGGTCCATGGCTGGCCTGAGCCAGGGAACAAGGGCTGGTATGTTTGGCAACTGAGGGAATTGACGTGCTGATGAATTTGAGTGTGGGTCGCATTCGGCCGTGAAAACCCTGATCAAACGGACAAGATGAGAAGCCGGGGCTGGGGCTGGGGCAGCGAAGCGGGTTGTCGTTGCTGCTATCGTGATTGTGTGGTCTGTATGTGTGGGTTTGTGTAGGTATGGTAGGTGTGTGTGTGTGTGTGTGTGTGTGTGTGTGTGTATAGTGGTACACACACACACACACAAATAGACTTGCACGCAGCCAGGATTCGTGTGATGCGAGATCTGGGATGTGGGCAACGGCTGGGCGGCGGCATGAGGCAACGAACAAGCTACGGCAAAAGAGGAGGTGAGATATGCACTGAACGGAGTATAGGAACAAGACATGATGATGCAATAACTCAGCTCAGTCCTCCCCCTCCCCCTCCACCTCTTATTTCTGGCCTTTTCCTTCTTCGTCTTTATCTTCTAACAAGACTCGTGTCTCGTGTCTTATTTACACCTTTTTTTTAGTTTTTTCTTTTTGTAAAAAAAAAGAAAAAAAGCCCTTTGATCTAATTATTTGATTTGATTTTTATTTTTATATGCATTTTGCATTTTCTTTTTTTCTCTTGTAACATGACGGCACAACGACAGAGAAAGAGTCACCTCCTGACGTTGAACATAACCGACAGCCACCCATGTCCCGTTATAGAAGCGTTGCATTAAGGTCGCCGACAGCAGGTCAACGAAACAGTGTCATGTTGCAGTCGCAGCTTGAGTTCCGGGGCCACATTGCGGCCGCAGGTGGTGCATGTTAGCATGTATGTATGTGCATAACGCATACGCCTAGGAACGGCATAATAATCAACCAACCACAGGGCGGTTCTCCAAACAACCTGCATCCAAGTACGTATGAGCGATTAGCAATCGCAAGAGATGGCGAATAAGCAGGGAACAAAATGGAACAGAGAAACATAGAAGCAGAGAGAACGATTTCAGAGATAACCAAGTATGGTGCATGCAGTGGACTTACTCTACCGTAACAGGGCCGGGCCTCGTTGAATGGTCACAGTCTACAGTACATGATTAATGTCACCAGACGTGAAAAAAAAAAGAGGGGGGAAAGGGGGGGAGAGGCCCCGTGTAAACAAAACATAGAAGCTATAGAGAGAGAGAGAAAGGCCAAGTTCGTTATGTGGGTGGTTAAAGGAGCCGGAGCATATCCGACAACCGACAAACAAGGGCAACTTCTCTCTTTCTACAGACGAAAATGCAACCGACAAAAAGGCAAGTGCCCAAACCAACACAAGCCCTAAGACAAGCCATCTTCGAAAAGAGCAGGTGCACCGAAAAAAATGTGAGAGAGGTTAGGGAAAGAAGTACCCAGAGTATATAACCAAAAGCGTGCTCCTTCCGTAACAGTTGCGTTCTTACCACTTTCATTATCCCGAGCCCAAGGCCCAGCACGGGAAATGACAGTGGAATAGAGCAGTTGCCTTGCCCTGTCCCTTCTGTAGTGTGACCAAGGACCAAGGACCAAGGACCAAGGAAGGAAGCAAAGTACTGTGCAGTTGCACCACATTGTATAATGCAGCAGCGAAAAATTGCCAAGGCTGTTTTGCGGATAAATCTGACGGTCCCGATTTGTACTCGAGAACAAGCCGGGTTCTCAGGCAAGGCAACTACCTCACTTGCTCAAGGACACCTTCCCTGCTGAAATCATACGATAACGGACTCGACACAAGACAAATGTTGAGGCTTTTTTTTTTTTTTAATTTTTCTCTTTCAACAAAGAAAAAAAAAAAAAAAAAAGAAAAAAAAAGAAAAAAAAAACCCCCCAATCCATGATTCATATATGAACTAG
The DNA here is from genome assembly GCA_017591655.1 of Thielaviopsis populi. NCBI lineage: Eukaryota > Fungi > Ascomycota > Sordariomycetes > Microascales > Ceratocystidaceae > Thielaviopsis > Thielaviopsis populi. The sequence goes on from JADILG010000604.1 coordinate 9,313, forward strand.
TCTCTGCATGTACATACATTCCATAGCATCACAAGCAAACGAGAAACAGACACAGACGCGGAAAAAAAACAAGGGGGGGGGAGAAAGCCATACAGCCAACCAACGACTTGCCGGCTGACTTGCCGACTTCGCTGAACTTGGGCTTTGCGTCTGTTCCCGCCGCCGTCAGGTAGAGAGATAGGCCCAGGCTAGGCCAGGTCAGGCCAGGCAGGCCCCGGCGAAACCAAGGCAAAAGCCCATGACAAATAAGAATAGAGAGAAAAGAAAAGGGCCAAGAACCTGGCGATTTGGTTCTCTTGGAGCTCTTGACGCCTTGCCTAACTAAACCTGACCTGGACCTTGACTCGACGACGACTGGGATAGCATAGATCTTTGTAGCTTGGACTTGACCTTGACTTGGTCGGGCCCTGCCAGCGTTACATTGGCGCATCGCATCGCATCAGTGGGGCGGGCAACTCAGCAAAGCCAAGTTCCAAACTGGTGTCCCAGGGCTGCGCTTCTACATGCCTGTGTACTGTAAGTAGGTGTGTGTGTGTGTGTGTGTGTGTCTATGGAAAGAGGGACTGCTGGTTGTTAGAGGTATTGGTCCTGCACTAACCTGGCCTTGTACATCTGTACATACCAACCTACCTACCAACCTACATACACTGCCATATGCACACGTACACTTTCTTGTTCATCTCAAAGCAGCCCCTCTCTTTTCTCTTTCTTGGCTTGGGCTCACCCAAGCTGTAAATAATGTCGATAGCAACGGCAACGATGGGCTATGGCGATCTTCACGCCCCCCCCCCTCTCTCGGCAAGATGGGTGGTTAAAGCAGGATGACCTGTACAATATGGTTGTCTCTCTCGCTCTGGTTTTTTCCCCGCCGAGTTTCGGGGTTCTTTTTTTCATTTATTTATTTATTTTCTCTCTTCTTCTTCTACAAGGCATACTCTCTACTACCTTCCCAGCGGCTTCCGTTCCATTGCTAGCTATCTGGCCTGCTCAGTACATGACGTGAAGCCGCGCTTTGCCCCGAGATTATCCAAGACGGTTGTCTTGTCTTTTTATAAACTGTTAGGGCACTGGCGCAACAACGCCAGCGGAGAAAGAAGAAGAGACCCAGAAACAAGAAAACTAAAACATCATCACATCACACGATCGGGAATATATGCCTAGGGCGCTACAATGCCTCTCATGCCCTGGAAGTCACGCCTTGTCTCCAAACACAGCGTATACGTTAGCCGCCCTGGCACTGAGTCTCCTCCCGGTTGGCCCTGTTTCTATTTGTCTCTCTGGCCGGCTCTCTCTCTCTCTCTCCTCTCCTCTGCATGATTTAGTGTCGTTTACTGGTCTCTGTTACACCCCCCTCCCCTCTCCTCCTTCTTCTTCTCCTCCATAGGGCTAGCAAGCCTGGTTCAAAGGATCAGGCTCTTTTCATAGAGCTGACTTTCCTTTTTCTTGGTCAGGCTCAAAATTTCCTGTTGTGTTTCTTGTTACATGTTCGCCCTGGACTTGAAACTTGGCCTTGGGCTGAGCATGTACACACACATACATGCCTACATGCACACATGCACACACACACACACACACACACACACACATACTTGTATGCGCAGCCGTTGGTGGTATGCTGCCGACTCGGATGAGCTTTGCACCCTCCCCCTCCCCCTCTTCACCCTCTTCACCCTCTTAGATTTCTATGTTGGCATTGGCCTCCTTGCCAAGCAGGCCTTGGATGGCCTTTCCTGGGGTGAAGAAGAACAAGAAGAAGAAGGGGAAATTTAACCGCCAACCAACCACCGTGCAGGCCCCGTCCTAACATACCGTCTAACATGCACAAGGTGTGTCTGTGTCTTTACATACATACATGCGTACATACAACGCTGTTGCATTGTCCAAGCCTCGTGTCCTCTCTCGTAGCGGGTGGTCTCTGATGGTCCCCTCTGCCCTCTCCCCTCTCCCCTTTAGCCTCCGCTTCTCGCCCACTTGAATGCACTCGTCGCGGTCACAAGTTGAATCACAGGCCATAAGTGCACTACTTATGCGCTACTTACTATGTGCCCTGTTGCACTGCAGCAGACTGCACTGCACTGCACTGCAACAATACTAGACAAGACTAGATTAGACTGCAATGAAGCCCAGCACAGACAAACAAAACAGAGCTGTCACATTATGTTGGTCCTCGGCATGACAACAGCAAAGCACGGTAAAGGAGACGGACGACCTGGCCGGCCGTTGGCGTATTATGTTCTCATTTGTCCATAGTCTGAGCTGTCCTGCTGTGCCCTCGTTTCCTCTGGTCTTCTGTCCCGTTTTCTTCTCTTCTCTGCTCTCCTCTTCTCTTGTCTTGTCTCCCTTATACGTATATGCAGTCCAAAGCGAGAAAGCCAACGAGACAAAGACCGAACGACTCAGCCAGTCTAGAACGATGAGCAGGCTCGAGACCCCGATGTAGATATCACATATGACTGACCACACACACAGACACACACTGTTCTAGAAGTATCTGCGTGTGTACATGTGTGTGCATGTGTACATCTGTACATCTGTACCGTACCCACGTACACACAATACGGACTCATGATTGTCATAGAGTCGACACCTTGTGACTTGATGCATGAGTATGACTGTCTGTTTGTTGAAAAAAACAGTGTGTCTTTAGAAGCAGCTCAGCATGCGCACATGCACGTATATGCACCCACCCACATACATAAACACCAATGAATATGCACACATCCATACATAACATGCACACACGTACCCTGCCACCTCCCCCCCTCCTCTTCCTGTGACAATGCATCACCATCGTCACCATCATCACACCATGACCTAGCAGAAGATTCCTACCCACTCAGCTCACGTAGATCGTCATGGTGTCTCGCAAGCAGGGCAAGTCTTCCCATTCGCTCATTTTGGAAAAGAGAAACAAAGAGAAAAGAAAATGAAGCAGCCTCGCTTGCAGAGACTAATAAAGTCGCCTCATACCTACATGTGTCCAATGTCTGCTGCTATAGACTTGTAGACCTCTCGGCCGTGGATGTTTGCAAAGTAGACAGAAATCCGTAGCGAGAACAGAAAAAAAAGCAGACGGGACGTTCAGGGAGCCACACATCCCTTGTCGTTCCAAAAGACTGAATGGTCGACGACGTGGTATGGGATGGCTGATGAACTGGCATGCAAGAGTTCGCAACGAGCAATGGGGGAAAGCTCTGACATAGGCAAACGTCTCTGTCCCTCCCGCACAGAGAACAGAAGCAGAGAACTGAGAGAAGCAAAAAGAAAAAAAAAAGACGAAGGCAAACTGGACAGTCATTGTGCAAGTCTACAATGTGGAGAAACTCCGCTGTGGCGGAGCATATGTGTTGGCCATGTTCTCCCCCCCCCCATCTGCAGGCTAGTAAGTGTAGACATGTACATACACACATGATACTCTGAGGGGTGTGACACAGAGCTGACGTACGTGAGTCAATGCCAGCAAACAGGCTCTGCATCACCTATCCTCCGATATTCACTCCTCGTGGCGCCGTTTCGGGGGAGTTTCCATGGGCGGATTAGGCGGTGAATCTGCAACAGCGCGTCCATGGTAAGCTGCTTGATCGTCGTATACCCACGAGGACTGTTTAAAGCACCGGAAGTATGAACAAAGTGTCAGAATTACTCTACAGAAGCCTATTTTAAATGAGCTAAAGCGTGTGTTTTAAGGGTTGAAACGCGCACTGGTATCATGAGTTGACGATCATCACTTGATGCTGGAAAAAGAAAAGGCACGCTGGCTCCTTGGAACTCGATCGGACTACCAAGATTGTGATAGTTGATCAGACCTCCAGCTGCTCTGAGAGAAGAGTAGGCCGACTTTGTATCGGGAGAGGGTTTTCTTCTTAATGCTGGACAGAGCCGACCACCTACAATCGAGAGTATGGCGAACTCTGCTTGGGCTGGTACAGCCATAGCTAACATATATACATGCTCCTCGCACTGTTATCGACACTACATTCTTGGATATTTATATAGAATACACGGTCAGTCTTCAACGTAACGCTAACATGAAGGGAAGTCCAGCTTTTCGTATATTGTGGCGTAGTGACAGTCATTGGTAGAGGAGATGGACATCACGCCCAGATGTACAGGGCAGTACCTTCAAGTATAGAAAGCTGGGTCCCTGCCATAATACATATCTAGCAAGCTAAAGTGCGACCAGCAGCCACAAGAATCAATATGAGCCAGAAAAAGGCAATATTCCCTAATAAAAAAACGAACTCTGCCATAGTGACCGTCAACCTCGAGTCCACGACCGCAGGTTCGCCGAGTCCGTTCTCGTGTAACAGTATAATCTGTGTAACCGCCCCACCTTACCGGCGCAAAAAAAGACATACAACACTGGGGATTCCCACGTGGTCACCCACCGTAGTACTGGTCCAGCGCTTTGTAGCTTAAC
>JADILG010000605.1:0-13711 GCA_017591655.1 Thielaviopsis populi
CACTCGCTCGGAGAGTCTCCGTCTTGCCGCCATGTCCGACTCGAACCGCGCTCTCGGACGCGGCGCTGATGCCGCTGACGCCAATGCCGATGCCGTCGCCGGCCCTCGGCCAGTACGTCTTCTGCGCGCGGGCCGGCGGCGACGGATCCCGCCTGGCCAGAGCTTTACGTTCCGCGGCGTGGCTGTTGGGCTGTTGGTTGGGCTGGTTGTTTGCTTTTCCAACATGTATTTTGGCCTGCAGACGGGATGGTAAGCTTGACGTGGCTGCGCACAAAGGGACGAGGCCGCCGGATGTTGTGATGCTGATGCTGACGCGTGGGCTTCTGTGGTGTAGGGTTAGTCCCATGACGCTGCCGGCCAGCCTGATGGGCTTTGGCGTTTTCCGGCTGATTTCGCCGCATCTCAAGTTCCCCTTCACGCCGGTCGAGAATGTGCTGGTGCAGACTGTGGCGGGGAGCATGGCGCTGATGCCGCTGGGCTGCGGCTTTGTCGGAGTGGTATGTGCTATGCCATGTCGTGCCGACTTGTTCTTTTGCTGTCCCGTTCCATGGTGGATGAGTGACTTCGTCTGCGCTGACTAACCGTGTTGGTGTGCAGATTCCCGCCATGAACTTTCTGCTCTCAGAAGACGAGCAAGGGCCGCTGACACTGGGGCTGGGCAAGCTCATGTGCTGGTCGCTTGGCTTGTGCTATTTTGGAGTCTTGTTTGCTGTGCCTCTGTAAGTCTTTTCTTTTTTTTTTGTTCTCCTTGTTCTCCCTTGCCTGAACGCGGCGGGCTGGTAGGCTGACACGCTGCTTTCCCTGCTAGCCGCCACCAGGTCATTATTCGCGAACGCCTGCGTTTTCCAAGCGGCTTCAGTACTGCAGTTCTGATTGGTGTTTTGCACGGCCAGCCCAGCACCAAGTCTGGCTCAGAGAACGGCGACTCTGACCCATCGCCGACCGGAGGCTTTGCCAGTCTTGTCCCGTATGAAGACGACGAGCTAGACGCCGGCCGGGCTTCGTCGGTGGTGGAGCCCGAGCAGCAGGACATCCCAGGATGGGCGTCCAGCATGCGTCTTCTGCTGTTTTGCTTTTCTGTGTCGGGCGCTTTTACCGTCGCCACCTACTTTTTCCCCAGCCTCCACAACATTCCTATCTTCGGCACTGCTGCCGCTGCAAACTGGCTGTGGACTCTTAACCCTAGCCTTGCATATGTTGGCCAGGGAATCATCATGGGCCCCGAGACCTCACTTCATATGCTGCTGGGCGCTGTGGCAGGGTGGGCTATTCTTTCCCCTCTGGCCAAGTCGCAGGGCTGGGCTCCGGGCCCCGTGGCAGACTGGGAGAATGGCAGCAAGGGCTGGATTGTGTGGATTTCTCTGGCTATCATGCTTACGGATGCGCTCATCAACCTGGGCCACATCAGCCTGACGACGCTGCTGGCATCCTGGAAGTGTCACTATGCAGCACTCGTGGACTTTCTTGTCGTCAAGATACAGGAAAGAATCTGGGGCCCATCCAACATAGTCAACGGCAGCGACGATGAGTCCCGGCCGCTGCTTGGGGGAGACGGCCAGGAGGGACTACCCGAAGGCCTTCACAGGACTCGGAAGCAGCAAGACGAGGACGATGCTCCGCCAGAGCAGCAGGTTGGGCCTCGCGTTGTGTGGGGTGGGCTTGCGGGCTCCATTCTCCTGTGCGTCGCAACCACGCATTTTGTATTCGGGTCTTTTATGCCCCTGGGCGCTACGGTCATGGCCGTCGGCGTTGCCCTCGTCCTCAGCGTTATGGGCGTCCGGGCGTTGGGCGAGACAGACTTGAATCCCGTGTCTGGTATCAGCAAGTTGGCCCAGTTGCTTTTTGCCATTGTCATCCCAGGCTCGCATCGGGCTGTTGTTCTGATTAACCTTGTTGCCGGTGCAATTGTGAGTAGTCTCCCAAACAATGCTGCGTGGCACGCCGAGTATCCATGCTAACAAGTGTATTTCGTCATAGTCTGAAGCTGTAAGACAGTAATTCCACAGCCACGAGGAGTTTGGCCCGTTATTCATGTCTATAGCCTGCCAACTAACCATCTACTCTACAGGGTGCGCTTCAGGCTGGTGAGCTGATGCAAGATCTCAAGACCGGCCATCTTCTTGGCGCTGCTCCCGTTGCACAATTCCAAGGCCAGATAATTGGAGCTACAGCCGGGGCCATCACCAGTGCGCTGATATACAAACTCTACGCATCGTGAGTCTCCTCCCCCCTTCCCTCTCCCCCTCCTCCGCCAAGCTCTTGATCCTGACCCCTGACTCTGTCCAGTGTGTATCCCATTCCCGGTGACCTCCTGCAGGTCCCGACTTCCTATGTCTGGATCTTCACTGCCAGACTTGTCACGGGAAAAGGCCTCCCTGTGATGGCGCGGGAATTTGCTATCTGGAGCGCAGTCCTCTTTGCTTTGACTACAGTTGCTCGCCTGTACTATTCCACCAAGCCCTGGAGGCCGTACATTCCCGGTGGCATCGCCGTGGCCATCGGTGAGTCTTGCGAGCCCAGTTGTACCTACATTCACGTCTACCAACCACACACTGACTTCCTCTAGGCATGTACAACGTCCCTTCGTTCACACTGGCCCGGACACTTGGAGGCTTAATCAGCTGGTACTGGATCGTCTACCTCAAACGCTCCAGCACGCCTCTGATTGTGCTGGCATCTGTAAGTCCTGCTCTCACGCCTCTTGTCTGTCTGTATCAAACTGGCTCACCGACTAACATGAACGTGCCACTGTAGGGGTTTATCCTGGGCGAAGGGTTTCTCAGTATCGTCAATCTGATCTTGCAGAGCATGCGAGTTTCTCATTTCTAGATTGCCGTAAATAGTGCACCTGTGTTTTGTTTTGTTTTGCTTTGTTGTGTTTTTGCTTCGCCCTGCTTCGTTTTTCCAGACTCGCCTATATTTTTAATTTTCCCATTTACTTTACTTCACTTTTGTTCTTGTTCTACCGCAGATTCCACGCCTGCTTGTGCTCCTTGCCTTCTCCAATCTTCCACGAAACCTCTACCATGATCGACCGGGGGTCATCCTTGGGAATCGACCAGACCACGTTGCCCGATATCTTGTCACCGGCCTTGAGCACGGGCTGCGGGTTCTCGGGATCAACCAGCATCAAGCTCTGCTTCCAGTGCGTCTCAGTGCCCAGCGGCCCGGTCGTGAAGGCAATCTTGCCGGTGCTCTCGTCATGCCACTTGGCCGGCTCCAGCTTGTCGGTGGGGACAAGCTCGCTACGAGACGTAAAGAAGATATCGAACCACACCAGGAATCCGTGCAGGGCATCGGTATCCTTGGTTATGGTCGACTCCCACGTCTCGGTAAAGACCAGATCAGCCTCCTGAACGTCGTGCAGCTCCAGGCGCTTGAACATGGATGGTGACCCGGCGAGGGAGTACGGCCGCATGTGCTCGACGCGGGCATCGGCCATGGCCTTCTTCTTCATGGCGCTCATGTCGAAGCCATAGACGTCGTCCCAAAAGTCGACGCAGTCGTTCATGTACTCCGTGTCCGAGACCGGCGCAATCACCAGTGTAGACAGGCTGGGAACCAGCAGGCCGTCCGGCCGCAGATACTTATCGCGGGCCCAGAGCACGCTCTGCAGCATGGCTTCATAAAGCAGGGCATAGCCCATCCACTCGCTGATGATGATATCAACCTTGTCTACCGGCAGAGTTACTTCTTCGATACGGCCGGCGACACATGTGATGATGTCACTGAGGCCGTTGGCGAAGATGTTCTCACGTGCCTTGTTGATGATGGCCGAGTTGTCGACAGCAATAACTTGTTTGGCGCCGGCCTTGGCGCAGAACATACTGAGAATTCCTAGACAGCGAGAAACGGCGAGCGGGTTAGAATGCTGAGTGTTAAAAGACCAGCAACGAACACAGGGGGTTCTTGTCCTCTTACCAGTTCCACAGCCAATGTCGAGCACGACCTTGTCTTTGAAGATTTGTTTGTTGTTGTACACGAAATCACGATACGCCTCAGTGCGCACGGTGTCCTTCAGCATCGTCTCGTGGATATCTAGATGCCAAGGATAGAGTCAGTTTTAAAAGTCCTTTAATCCAGACCAGACCCAAAATAAATACATCGCCATGTCACCAGACTCACCGTAGCCAGCGTACGATTCAAAGTAGTTCTGGTCAATTGCCTCGGGGATGGCAGGACCAGCCTTGCCATCCTTGGGCTTGTCCTGTTTCTCCGGCACGACATCGTCGCCCCATCTCTTGTCCAGCGTCTCGGCAACTGTCTGTCTGAAGTTGCTGAACTGCTCGGCTAACTTCTCCAGTTGCTCCTCAAGCAAGGCATTCTTCTTGAGAAGCTGGGCAACAGGGACTGAGTCGGCCGACGGGGCGTTGGACTCGGCATTGGCTTCGTCGTCCTCATCCAGAATCTCGTCAAGAGACATGAGCAGGCCGTCGTTCTCCAAAACAGGCTTCAGATAGACGTCATCCTCCAGGTCGCTGGCGGAGATGTCGTCGGGAATAGCCTTGCCCTCCTGGGCCTTCATGCGGACTAGAGGACAAGAATGAAACAAGTCAGTAATCGTACTATAGACTCCGTGGCAGATCATGGGGGGTGGTGTCTTGTGTTACCATAGTTGGACAGCTTTACAGCCCCATGAAAGTCCAGACCAAGGCGTCTGCGCATAGCCAGAAAGTCAAAGTTATGCTTCTCGCGGCAATACACCATCATGGCCTTGGCATCAGGGAACGTCTTGTCGTCGAAAAACGACTTGACGGCAATTCCCTCCTCGTAGTCGGGCTCAATATCCTGCCAGCCTTCCTCGTCGCTGGACGAGCTGCTCTGGGACAGGGTCTCGGCCTGGTGGAGGTTTTGTTCAGTCGACATTGCAACGTTGGGCTCGCTTTACTGAGCTGTGATTTGACTTGTAGGAAAATGTCGTTGTGTGGGAGATCTGATAAGTGCAGCACGCTTCAACGTGCTGTTGTCTTTGAGTCAGTCGTTCTTGTTGCTGCTATGACATCAACGCACTGATTAATTTTTTTTTTCACTGGTAGGGTTTGTTCGTACCCAGGTACAATGGGGCGCATGACAAGAAGGGTTTGGTCTGGCATGTGTTAGACCACGAAAATGGATAATTAGCGCCTAAAAAGCGGGCTTCAGTCTAGATTGATGTTTCAAGTAGTTTATGGAACGTCAAACCTGCGTTGCAGTCATCCAAGTCCAGACCAAGCTTTGCCATGGAAGATTTGCCCTGGGTTCTCGGTTCCTACAATGCCACACTCGCAGTCACCACTAGGCATCATCATCATCATCGTCGTCGTCGTTGTCGTCGTCATCGTCCTCGGCATCAGATACTGTCTCTCCCAGCGCAACTAGACGTTTCTGTTACACGACATGGTTAGCATGGTATTTTAATAAGACAGAGAAGATTGGGATGGAACTATGTTTGGTAAACGTACCTTGTAGCCCGACACCTTTTCTTCAAGATCGCCAAAGACCATCAGAAGATCGTCCAACTCGGCTTGCACTTCCTTCTTGGCATCATCCAGAGAAGAGGCCTGAAGCTTGGCCTGTCATTACATGTTAGCAAGTTACCAAGTAAGCCATGGGGTTAGGATGTTGACTTGCCTCTTCAAGCTTCTGTTGCAAATCTTTGATGGTGCCCTCAGATTTCTTGATTTTGGCTTCGGCCTTTTTAAGGGAAGACTCGGCCTTTTGGACACGAGCCTCAGCTTTCTGGGAAAATGCCTCCGCCTTTTGCGCGCGGTCTTCTGCCTCCTTCACCTTGGACCTTTCACTGAGAATCTCTTTCTCGGCCCGGGATTTCTCCTCTTCAATGCTCTTCTGGGCCTTGAGTTTCTCGTCGCTGAGGCGCTTTTCAGCCTTCAACTGGGCGTCCTTGATCTCCGTTTCATGGCTTGCTTTGAGTTGTTGAATTTCTTGGGTGCGGTCTCGTTGTGACTAGAAGCAGGGAATGAATAAGAATCAGTCCATCAACATACTTCTAGCAGATACTCACCTTCATAAGATCCACTTCAAACCGGCTACAGGTAGCATTCAGGTCTGCTATTTTGGCCTCCAGTCTTGCTTTGACTCTGTCAACTTCCGAGTCATTGGCAATCTTGGACTTGCTAAGCTGCTGTTGGAAGTCTGATTGCATATCCCGCTGAGCAGCCTCTGCTTGTCTGATGAATAATAAAAGTTAGTGATGCGTATAGACAGGACGAAGAACAAACACACCTTAGCCTTTCTGAACTTTCACGTTCAAGCTGTTGCATTTTTTTGCGCAGTTCCTCAAGCTGCAGAGAATGATCCGCCGTCAGACTTCGCATCTGGTCTTCGTACTTGTGTTGAACCTGTTCCAGCTTCTGTCTTTCGGCGGCAAGTTCGTTCTGAGCTTGAGCCATGAATTTCCTTGTGCGAAATAAAAGGATTAGCTTACAACTCAGTACATATGCACAAAGACTAAACTCACTTTAGCTCGAGCTCATTTTGCCGTTGCAGAGCTTCATTTACAGTTTTCATGCGGGCAACCTCAACAGAGGACATGTCTCTTGTTTTCCGATGCTCGGCTTGTTCCTTCTGAAGAGAACTCTCTATGCTTGCCAGCTCATCTCGCGATTGTTCTATGGTCTTTTCTTTCTCTGCAAGCTCGTCTCGGAGAGAATCGACAAGCTCGCGTGATATACCTTTCTGAACACCGTTTGATATGACCGAGATTTCCATGTTTGGATCCCGGTCCAAGGCACGAGATACCCGACTATAGGTATCTTTGAAGAATTCAACGAATGTGCGATCAAAGAAAACGTCGGGAAGAAGGCCAGATGAAGGATCAAGCTTTTGGGGAGTAACCTCATAGTCTCGCATGGATGGATGGGCTCGCAATCGACTCAATCTGTCCGAGAACTTGTCCTGTCCCATTCTGCTCAGTAAAATGGAATGCAGGGAAGGCCGGGGAATCGGCGAGTCCTTGGTAGAAAACTCGTATACGACCCCCAGAAGCATGCTACAGAGACCTTGCACAATTTCATCGACACCTCTTGGCTGGATAACTGCTTGGGTTAAGCCTTGGACGTTGCTTCCTTCATTCAAGAAGTCATTAACAGCGTCAAGATCCTCGTACAGCCATGCGATCAAGAGCATGAGATATGCTATGAGGTGACGAGGTTCTTCAGTGCGCTGAAGACCAGAAATAAGATGCGCCGTGATTGTTTGGATAGCAGTCACAACCTCTTCTCCATGTTCAGCTTCGCCTTCAGTGAGCTCCATTCCCTGGGCCTTGGCGGTAGGGTTGTTGTATAACAGATGAAACGTAATCGTAGCTGCAAACCACATTCGATAGGGGTCCGAGGCAGCCAGATCAGCCGGGGTCGGGCTCAAAAGAATGGAAAGAACATTGGCCGTTTCGTCATGGCCAGACTTGTAGCCACCGATGGCACGACCCAGGAAGTGCGACCGAATTTGGTCATGGCCGAAGAAGTAGGCTTTCAGACACTCACAGGCTGAAAATCTCAAATCAAAATCTTGTAAAGAGGTCAGTCCTAGCGTCAAATCCAACAACCCATCTATCACATAGACCTGAGGCCAAGCCATCGGAGTGTCTGCATCGGCGGGTTGTGGCGGGGGAAAGGGGCTGAGAACGGAGAGTTGCGCAAATCCTTCTTGTAGAGAAGTGTTTCCACGGATTATATCGGCACAAGCGGCCATGGCCTGATGATGTGTTAGCATGTTTGGTACAGATATAAGAGTTATGCGTACATATATATGGGTGATACTGATCAATCGTACCTCGGCTCGAATTTGATTTTGGGTGTGAGGGTTAAACGCCAACTGCAAGGCGCTGTTCAGCAGGCCGTGTTGACGGAAGGCTACTTGATTCTGAGCCGTTCCAACGGCCCTTGACACCAGGAAAAGCCGTACTAACGCCAACAGGGCGTACAAATTCCGGTTCTTTTGCGACAGAACCCAGCCGGCAAGTTCCGCCTCACCTTCTTGTTGCAAAGAAGATTCCAGGAGAAGAGACAGCTTGAGCATGAAGCCAGACTCGCGGAAGAGTGTCTGGTTGGAGGGGTTTTGGCGCAAAAGATTGGCCATGAGAATGAGGCAATCTTCCACCACCCTGCCGCCATTTGCCAGCCCTCCCTCGGAATCAATGGTAGTAAACAGCCTTTCATAGGCGCTTTCGAACGCAACCAACTTTTGGAGATCGGGAGAATTAGGAGTAAGATAAATCAGCAAGCTGATAGCTTCGCTTTTCACAGCTTCTCGGGAGTCGTCAAGAACAGCCACAAGGCGAGATATACCGAGAGGGGCTGTGAATATGCATTCTTCTGTTCGTTCGGGCCGTGCTGCGAGAATGGCTACAAGAAGCTGGAGAGAGTAAAGCCGAGAAAAGAAGTCGTTGCTATCGAGCAGGTCGAGGAGAAGTGTGATATTCTCTTGTCGCTGGGTGAACTCATCTGCCAACCACAGGGCAACTTCGTCAGAGGCTTCGGGACTGGATTCGTTGGGGCTAAACAGCATCAAGAGAGTTTCCAGAACAATCTTGAGAGTGTCTGCATCTTCGCCATCTTTGCTTAAGCTCCCAATTAAACTTCGCAGAGCCCCTGATGCGACTGAGGCAGGAAAGTCCTTAGCGAAGCTTCGCAGTCCCAGAATAGCAGCACGACGATCTTCCAGAAGGGATGCTGAGTTGAGACGACCACTTAGGACCGAGATAGTCTCGCTGGCCGACTGTTTAGGGGGGGCCGTAGATATGGACGAAAACATGGTTATCGTTGATGCGAGCAAGCCATGAGGAGGTGGGACAACAACCCGTCAGTGCAAAAGGTAGTGTACTGTCGAGAGGGTATAGAGATAACGAAAGCTTCAAGCAACAGAAACACAATATCCGTATTTATGCATCTGCCGACAACTAACAGGGCAGAGCAGGATATGGAGAGACGGTGAGCCGGGAGTTGAAGTAGAGTGAGTCCAAGCTCTCTAGGATACATGCTTCAATGAGCTGCCTTTCTTGGACATGCCACAGCCCATACTGAGTCCAAGCTAGCCTTGCTCGGTGAGCAGCCCCTTTTGTTTCATGCGTTCTTTACCTACATATGCACCAAAAGCGTATAACAAGTCAAGAGACAAGGCTGAGACGCTTAGTTTTCGCAGAATGAGTTATTAAAGTGGGGCAACAGCCACTGAAGCCGTTTTTGGCTTGATCGCTAATTTTCTGGAAGGCCGACCGCGTTTGCTTTTTTTTTTCTGCATCCAACTAACATACTTTTTGCGACAGCCATTTTCCGTGCACTGGGAACGGTTTTGCCTTCTACAAATACCGAGGCCTTACCCAAACTCAACGGTCATTGCCAGCGACAGTCGCTGTGTTTGCAGGTGTTTCAATTTTCGTTCTCTGTTTTTATTTGCCCTATAATATTGGCTTGCGCCTTAATATTCATACGCAGATTTCGTTTTTCCTCTATCCATTCGCTCGCTTTTCTTTCAGTCGTCAACTTCCCGTCAGCGCAAACACCAACCCAATCGATCGTGTCCTCATTGTCTTATCGGCCAGCGACCCCAAGTCGCCTTTAAATAGTCGCCCATCATGGGTATTCCCGCTGCCTTCAGATGGCTCTCCAACAAGTACCCCAAGATCATCTCTCCGGTCCAGGAAGATAAGCCATTGAAGATGGAGGATGGTTCAGTCATTCCCGTTAACATGGCAGCTAAAAACCCCAACGGCGAAGAGTTTGACAACCTGTATCTCGATATGAACGGCATTGTTCATCCTTGCTCACATCCTGAAGATCGCCCTGCTCCCGCCGACGAGGAGGAGATGATGTTGGAGGTCTTCCGATACACCGACCGCGTTCTAAACATGGTTCGGCCTCGCAAAGTGCTCATGATCGCTGTTGGTATGTGCTGCCTTGAATGCATTTTCGATTCTTCAATCTTGACATAATCTAACCCGTTGGCTTGTTCATTATAGATGGCGTCGCTCCCCGTGCCAAGATGAACCAACAGCGCTCGAGACGTTTTCGCGCCAACCAAGAAGCCAAGGAAAAGGCTCTTGAAAAGGCGGAACTTCTAAAGTCGGTCGAGAAGGAGACTGGATCTATCCCTTCTTCAGAAAATGAGGTTGTCCGCAAAGTCTTCGATTCCAATTCCATTACGCCCGGTACTCCCTTCATGGATATTCTAGCCTCAAGTCTCCGGTACTGGTGCGCCTACAAACTCAACACAGATGAAGGGTGGGCCAACCTCAAAATCATCATTTCCGATGCCACTGTTCCCGGAGAGGGTGAACACAAGATTATGGACTTTATTCGCTCCCAGCGCACGTCCCCAAACCATGATCCCAACACGCGTCATGTGATGTATGGACTGGATGCTGATCTAATCATGTTGGGACTTGCCACTCACGAGCCCTACTTCCGAGTGCTGCGTGAAGATGTCTTTTACCAGGATTCGAAATCCAGAATGTGCCGCTTGTGTGGCCAAAAGGGACACGAAGCCCGCAATTGCCGCGGTGCAGCTGTGGAACTGGAGGCCGCCAAAGCCCAGGCCGATGACGCTATTGAAGCCGGTTCCTCTGAAGCTCCTCTGAAACCCTTCATTTGGCTTCACGTGTCGGTCCTTCGCGAATATCTGGCGGTAGAGCTACATGTTCCTCAGCTTCCATTCAAGTTTGATGTTGAACGCGCCATTGACGACTGGATTTTCCTGTGCTGCTTCGTTGGTAACGACTTCTTGCCTCATCTGCCTGCTCTGGAGATTCGCGAAAACGGAATCGATACTCTGACAGCCTTGTGGAGAGACAACCTCCCCGTTATGGGGGGCTATGTCACCAAGGATGGGGAGCTTGACCTGAATCGTGCCCAGGTCATCATGGAGGGTCTTGCTAAACAAGAAGATGCCATCTTCAAGCGGCGCAAGGATCAAGAAAACCGTCGCGAAGCCAACGCCAAGCGACGCAGGTTAGATGCACAGGCTCGCAGTGACCGCAACGTCGATCAGGGACGTCAAAATCACGTGATTTCAGTGCCCAATGCAGGTGCACTGTTTGAGATTGATGACAAGACCATTGACAATATGATTATTCGCAAGCCTATTGCAGAGGTTAACACGGCAAATAAAAGTGCAGCGAGTGTGCTCAGGGCTAGGCTGCAAGGTCAGAAGCCAGCGGCTTCGGAGCCCGCTGAAAATGCTGGTAGCTCTGAAACTGGCGACACCACTGGCGCCACCAAGCGCAAGGCCGATGCCATTGAGGACAAGGAGGGCCATGAAAAGCCTTCCCAGCCGGAAGAGCCGGTCGACCCCGTCCGTCTATGGGAAGACGGATATGCCGACCGGTATTACGAGACAAAGTTCCACAAAGACCCCAGAGACGTTGCTTTCCGCCAGAGTGTGGCCGAGAGCTATATTGAGGGTCTTGCTTGGGTTTTGCTCTACTACTTTCAAGGATGTCCTTCGTGGGAGTGGTTCTATCCGTACCACTATGCTCCTTTTGCCCAGGACTTCACCAACATTTCCAACATTAAGATTAGCTTTACTCATGGCCGGATAGCACGGCCCTTTGAGCAGCTGATGAGTGTCTTGCCTGCGGGATCGCGCCATGCTTTGCCAGAAGTCTTCCACGACCTCATGTTGAACGAGGACAGTGATATTATCGACTTTTATCCCGAGGAGTTTGAAGTTGATCTGAACGGCAAGAAGATGGCGTGGCAGGGTGTGGCTCTGCTGCCTTTTATCGATATGCCTCGTTTACTCAAGTCTGTTCAGGCGAAGTACCCTGAGCTTAGCGATGCTGATCGAATGCGCAATGAGCCAGGCCATGAGGTATTGATTCTTTGTGACAAGAATGTACACGGTATCTATGATGATATCACTACCAATTTCTACTCGAAAAGAAAGAAGAATGGTGATGACAAGGACAAGTTTGAGTTGGACTCGTCCCGAACCGCTGGCCTCACTGGCTTGGTGGAAAAGATCCCCGAATACACACCCCACGGCGCTCTTGTATACCCTCTGGAGCGTAAAAATATGCCGGATATTGACTACGACCGATCTATCAGGTAAGCATCCCTTTTTTTTTGGGGGGGGATTTTGGAGCATGTGCATGTGCATGTGCAATTTGGTGTTTTATACCCCTGACAGTCTACTAACGCTATTGCTCTCTCTACCACAGAGTGTACTACAAACTTCCTGAGAAGACCCATCGCCACAAGTCTATGCTACTGCGTGGAGTGAAGCTGCCGCCTCCTGCTCTCAACCGTCAAGATGTCGAGATGCTGAAAAACAAGATGAATGGAGGAGGTGGCGGTCGCAGCTATGGCGGTGCTCCATTGAACCATAATAACAATTACAACCCGCGCCACAACCAAGCCCCGATACATTACGGGCCGGATCGCGGCCGCGGTGGTTACAACCGTGGTGGGTATGGTGGCCACCAGCAAGGCTCATACAACAACCACAACAACCAGAACCAGTACCACAATGACAGCCGCTCACACGGAGCTGGCCCTGGTGGTTATGGCCAGGCTAACGCCTATGCATCGGCTCCTGGCCTTCCCGGATTTGGATCAGGATCGCTTCCCGCGCCTCCCCCAGCAGCCCGTGGCTACTACAACAGCAATGGCCGTGGAGGGCCATATAACGGTGGACGCGGAGGATACGGCCAGCAGCAGAACGATCACTACAACCAGGGTGGATACGGTGGGCAGAGAGACTCATACAGAGGTGGAGGTGGAGGTGGATATAATCGTGGAGGAGGCCCCCCTGGACCTGGAGGTGGTGGCTTTAGAGGAAGAGGTGGCTACCGGGGAGGTCGCGGTGGTGGCGGCGGCGGCGGTGGTGGCTACTACTAAGCAAGCAGTTCACCGCACCGGACAGAGAATTTTGGGACTGACAGGAGAAGTTTTGTTATGGGTCGAAATGGAAGACAATTAAGGCAAGGGTTGATTTCGGCGAATATGTTTGAGTATTTATTTGCATGTGTGAGATTGAAATGTTAATATGTGTATTGACCATATTATTGGGTGGTGTCACGTCACCATTGGGGGACACGAAACAGAGGGACAGAGGGACGGCAAGGCAAGACAAGGCAAGGAAGGTGATGGGATGGGATGGATGCGTTGAGGGTGTGAAACTCGACAGGCTTCATCTCCCTGTCAAATGCGTGAAATGCGTGAAATGCGGGTGAGTGAACAAGAGTGAGCAGGAGTGAACAGGCTTGGTAAAACGTTTAGAGACGGATACGGATAATTACATACAATGGGAGATGGCCAGCCAGCCTGGTTGGTGCACATTGATTTCCCTGACCACGCCGAGGCTCGTCAAGCTTAAGCTTGAATAAATAATTTACTAAATGAAAAGCTAGCTAGCTAGTTAGATAGTGCGCCCTCAAGCTTTGTTTGTACTGTACAGCGGTCTTTAACAATGCTGGCCATGCAGCAGGTACCGAGTACATGCAGAGAGAGAGAGAGAGAGAGAGAGAGAGAGAGAGAGAGAGAGAGAGGGGATACAAACAAACAAACAAACAAACAAGCAAGCAAGCAAGTAGAGGCCAGCCAGCCTGTTGTAGAATCAAGTCGTGATCCATGCTGTTCCATGCTATTGCAGGCTTCCTTCGCGTTGCATCGTTTCTGTTTCTGGGTACCTTTTTTTTTTTTTTTTTTTTTTTTTTTTTTTTTTTTTCTTTTGTTTTTGCTTGTTTTTTTTTTTTTTTTTTTCTTTTTTTTTTTTT
>JADILG010000606.1:0-13696 GCA_017591655.1 Thielaviopsis populi
GTGTGTGTGTGTGTGTGTGTGTGTGTGTGTGTGTGTGTGTGTGTGTGTCAGAGACTACAGGCCTGTATCTGCATTCGTCTCTCTCTCTCTCCCTCTCTCTCCCTCCCCCCCTCTGACTCTTCTTCGTCTTGCTTGCTGACTGGCTCTCCTTACTATACAAACCAAAACACACATGGGGACAAGTATTGGGTCAAGTACATCCACCACCAATCCCAATACCAATCTGGCACAGACCACAGGCCGCACCGACAAAGATAGACTTGACATGGAACTTGGACCCGGTCGCTGCATGTACGTATCAAACCAACAGAACAGATCCCAAAATTGGGAGACGAAGCGAAAGCCGACAGGGTCTGGCCGCCGCCGCCGGCTCCCAGCACAGCACAGCACAGGCGTGTACGTAGGGAACATACATGCATACATGCATACATGCGTACCAGCTGGTCTGGGCTGTCTGGGCTGTCTGGTAGCCACTGTTGCATGTTTTGCTTGTTGCTGATACTACTGCTAGCTAGCTTGTCTACTCTGTCTGTCTGTCTACTCTGTCTGTCTGTCTGCTTGTCTACCAGCTAGCTAGCTATCTAGCTAGCTATCTAGCTAGACCCGGCGTGTGAGACCACTCCCCCCCCCAAGCCAAGCCAAAAAAGAAATGTGCCGGCCGAACAACAACCCAAGGCTCTCGTTTCGATCGAGTATATATGAAGCCGACTACATCCCTCGACTCTGGTCCTCTTCTTCCCTCCTTCTCGTCTCTTCTCGTCATCATCATCATTCCATCTTCTCGACAGTTTTCATACATTAGCGGTTTTTCTTTTCTTTCCTTTTTTATTTTACTTTTTCTTATTTCTTTTTATTCTTTTCGTCTTTCTTTCTCCTGCATTCTTGCTAGACTCAACAACAGCTTTGGTCTTTGTGCATCTACGGTTTAATAGCTCTTTTTTTGCATTCTCACCTGCACTTCACCACACCACGCTACACTACAACTCAACCGCTCTTGTTCTCTTTCTACAGCTCTTCAAGCTTCACCTCCAGCTTCACCTCCAGCTTCACCTCCACCTCCCTCTCCGCCACCATGTGCCAGTACTACGCCCACCAGTTCGTGTGCAAGCACAAGAGCCTCAGCTTCGCCCGCTACTGCGAGCGCGCCGGCCTCATCCAGACTCCGTGCCAGGACCGCTCCATCTGGCAGACCATTGGCATGGACAACGCCTGCGAGGAGTGCATTATGTACTTCCCCGACAAGTTCCCCCGCCGCCGTATGGGCCGCATCTAAGGAGAGAGAGAGAGAGAGAGAGAGAGAGAGAGAGAGAGACAGAGAACATGGAGGCTTTTCCTCCTCCTCGTCCTCTCCAAAAGTCCACAGCACAGCAACGGGAATCTCTCTCTTCTCCTCCTCTTCTCCTCTCCTCTCCTCTCTTCTCTTCTCTTTTTTTTTCCATTCTCCCTCGCATTATTTCTTGCTCTAGACTTCTTTTTTTTACCTGCTCTTTGATTGGTTTCAAATCTGTAATGCTTCACAGCAAACACCCAGCCAGAGCCCTTTTTTTCTTTTTCTTTTCTTTTTTTTTTCCTTCTCTTCTCCGGCCTCATATCCAGCGAGCGATCGTCTGTGTGTTTTTGTTACACTTCCATTTTTTTATACCTCTTTAGAGTGTTTTTTCTTCTCTTTTTTCTTTTTAGTTTCCTCTCTGATCTACACTCTATCTCGTTTTCTTTTCTGTCTTTTTTTTTCTTTTCTGAATTTTCTCTCATAGACCTCTTTTTGTTTTTTTTTCCCTCTCTTATTAGATGGCGTTGTTTGTTGTCTTTTTGCTATCCTTTGTTGTTTTTTTTTCTTTTCTCATATAAAAAAAAAGAAAACACCAAAAAAAAGACATCGGGAGGATCACAGTTCCGCCATGCCCATTTCCACTTTGCCAGCAGAACCTCAATTTCTTTTTCAAGGTCTGGGTCACGTGAGCTGAGCGGCAGATCTTGTAATTCAGAACGGGCTCATCTTGTGCGATGAGGCTTTTGTTCTGTGGCTTGTTGTATGTATTTCTTTTTTTTGGTATTTCTTTTTTTTTTCTTTTTTGTTTATTGTCTTGTTTGCTCCCTTTGATATCAGCCATACGCTTAAGAATTAGACGGGCGTCGTTTTAGAATCAAAAGATTGCATTATCCTGTTACACCTTTTGGATTTGTTCTTTGTCAGTCGCTTACTCAGTCAGTCAGTCCGTCTGTCCGTCTGTCTGTCCGTGTCTGTCCGTGTCTGCTTCTAGGGCTTGTAACAACAGCCCATCCCCATCCCCAATCCCGTGGCACATGAGAACAACGGCTGCTGGCATGCCATGCAATAAATGTGAGACTATCTTGCTTCAGCACCATCACGAAACCGAGCCCAAGCAAACAAAGCAGAAACAATCACCGCCGCCTGGGAATGCATGTACATTTGTGTACACACATGCACACAGATTAACATAGATGTACCTGTCCCGTCCTGTCCTGTCCTGTTCTGTCCCTTCAAACCACCCACCCAGCTTGGTGTCTCACCTCTTCACCTCTTCACCTCTTCACCCCTTCACCCCTTCACCCTATACACACACACACACACACACACACACATCCATCCCGCCTCTTCACCTCCCCGCTTCCCACCCCACCCCACCCCAATGCGTCGTGCCGTAACTCTCTTCACCGCTCCCCTCATGCCTCGTGCCCAATCTCCCAAATGCAAGTCGTGGTGTCAGAAAGAGCGAACCAAAAAAAAAAGAAAAAGAAAAGAAAAAAAGAAAAAGAAAAAAAAGGAACCCCCCTGAAAATCCCATACACATCGACATCACATCTCACATCTTGCTTCCTGTCTCCCTTTTCCCTCTCCATTCCAGGAAAACTCTGATGACGCCAGAGTCTCTCTCTCTCTCTCTGTCGGCTTCTCGTCATGGTCCCTGCGTGCAAACCGAAGTCGCAGTTTGTGTATGTGTGCGTGTGCCTGGGCCACCGTTGATCACCAAACAAAAAAAATAGACTTGAAAATATGCCCCCCCCCCCCCACACACACACACACACTCGCCCCCTTCTGTCTTCTATCTGAATCACACAGTGGCCAGACCTTAAAACTTGACATCCGTGTACACACTCGAGAAGGCCAGGACCAGCCGAGGAAATTCCCATCGACCCACAACCAGGCCGGCAGCCACACCAAGTGCCAGCACTGTAGCGAACAATGTTTAATGGGACCTGTGGCAAATCCATGCAAGGTCTGCAGAGCCAACAAGATTGACTGCTCGACTTCTCAACACCACCTCGCTAGCATGCCATGCTGTGGGTTGCCGAAAGTGTCACCACCTCACCACCTAATCGACTGGCTCGCTTGGCCCAATCTGCGAGGTCCAGCAACAGCAAAGCAAAGCTCCATTGGCCATCCGTATTTTGGCGTAACACGGACTGTATGTATGTATGTCCATCATCAGGGCATGACAGCACTATCGCGAGAAAAAAAAAATCTGTTCGCCTTAAACGCCTGTAGAGAAGATACAATATAAAGTCAGATATAACAAAACGTACCCTCACTGGCTGACGAAAGTAATAAGAAAACCAAGACTCACCTTTGTTGTCTGTTCATGAACAGTAACAAATCTACTCACACTACAGGTGAGTTGTAATCTCTCATAGTCCATGCTCCCATCCCCATTTTGCTGCAGCACCGCAATGACAGATGATGCAGATTCGAAAGGGCGCGGACCGAGAAAAGCAAAAGAAAAAAAAGAAAACAAAACTAAGCGGGCCATTTCTCTTTCAGCCCAATGCCCACGGACGCCCCCCCCCCATTGTTCTGCCAGATTCCACACCGTGATCAATCCTCTTTACTGTCAAAAGCAAAGTTGGTCCAACTTCAAATCATGGCCAATGAATAGGCGTAGTGTCAAGTTCGGGAACACATAATAGCGGAAACTTTTCTTTATCGTATCGGGTTATCGGCCAAGAGAATAGTAATGTGGGAGAGCCCGTGCGGGCGTCCCACATCCGAATCGAGCGGTCGAGACCAGCAAATGTGGCATTTGCCATCAGGCGACGATGCCACGGCCGCCATATCCAGCTGGCGACCTATGGGGAAAAGTTTGGACTGAGAGGAGATCCTCTTCAACGGTCTCTCCGTTATCGTCACGACGTGTAGCGTCTATCCTAGGCCAGGAGGATGTTGAAAAGAATTTGAACAATGCCTACCTATAATCGCCAGCGCTCTTTTGATGAAAGAAGACCGGATGGTAATCCACAAGGCATCAGGCTCATATACAAATGGCCATCCAGATCCTCGGTGTGTTCCAGCAGAGCTTCTGAAGAACCGAGAATTCCAGAAAGATGACCCGAAAAAATAAAGTGTGCGTCCCAGTATTTGGTCAGGTGTGTAATATGTTGCCTTTTTCTCACTCACAAGCAGAGCACTCACGCTGTCCAAGAATCAAGACTTGCCACTCGTCATGGAATCAAAATGGCTTGAAAGCCATGCATGCAGTTTCTATGCATGTCGCCAAAGCCAAAGCCAACGCCAACGCCAGAAACGTACACACGCACCAGGCCCAAATCGGGTCACTCACTCAGTAAGTAATCATCGTGTCCGTAGTCGGCAAGGATGAACACGGCGCGATTCAAAACAGCTGGATTTGGCTGCAAGGTAGGTCTGACAGGCCATGTGTACCGGGGCAACAGAGGAGCTTTAGAGAGCCGCCGAGAAGCCTGAGAAAAGAACAAATCGCATTCGGGAAACAAACGTGGTCGAGCGATAAGCAGAAGGCAACAACAACAGCAACAAGGTTGACGTGGATGCGAGGCCGTAGAGTTACCCATATGCAAAGAAAACAAGACACTCCGGATATGAAAACAAAAAAAAAGGTTGAAGAGAAAGAGAAACCGTGGCCTGTTTCTAGCGCACAAAAGTGCAAACACTATTGCGCAGAGGACAAAAGAGGAAGGTGTGTCGCGATGTGTGTGTTTGGAGTTTTAGCGATGAGAACCCGCTGGAGAGGCAGTTGCGTCATGGGCAAAAAAGGAAGTTGCCCAACACCGTTGAGCCCCACTGTTCAGCCAACAGGCCAATGAGAAGCGCCGCGGGATTTACTGCTAGACGTCACATCACCAACACATGAGAAAAGAAAGAAAAAAGAAGAAAAAAAAAAGACAAAAAAAGAAAAAAAAAGAAATATGCAACATATATACGATTATGCCTTCCAGGAGTAGAACTTTTGAGCCGCCCTCGATATGCCTTTGGAAACTCATGATAACCAACGCCGCTAAATGGTGAACGCTCACACAGCACACAACACAGCACACTCTCTGCCATCTCCCATTCCCTCCCCCCCCCCACGCACCACCACAGAACTACTTCTTCTTCTTCGCTATCCGCTTCATCGCCCGCAGCTCCTTCTTCATGCGGGGATCCACCATGCGGTAGCGGCCCTTCTTCACACCCGTCGGTCTGCCCTTGACACCTCTGTTGGCGCCCCTGGCCACCACGACTCTGAGCGGCGCACGCGGCTTCTTCTTGGCGGCCTTGGCCATCATCTTGGAAATGGTCGTGGCCTTTTCGCTTTCCGTCAGGTTCTCGTCGTTGGCGAGCATGTCCGACTTCTTGCGCAGCTTCTCCAGGCGCAGGTTTTCCTTGTACTTCTTGCGCGCCTTGGCCTCGCGGACCTTCTTGATGGGGCGCGCGTTCAGCGCGCGCATCTTTTCCTTGATGGCGTCGGCGGCGGCCTTGGTGATGGGCTTCAGGGGCTTGTCGTGCTTGCTCTCGTCCTCCATGAACCATTCGGGCAAGCCGTCGCGATCGCGGAAGGCGTGCTTGTTGAAGCCCTCGTCGCGCAGGTCGTGCTTGGACTTTTGGCCCGTGGCGAGCTGGTGCGCCAGCGTCATGGCCTCGGCCGTAATGATGTCGATGTCAAGGCGGCCGTCGGGGCGGCGCTTCTCTTCTTCCCACTCCTCCGTTCTCTTGACAACCTCGATGCCGTCGTCGTCGTCGTCGCTACTGTCAGACTCTTGGGCAGCAGCAGCAGCAGCAGCGGCGGCGGCCTTCTTTTTGTCAGCCTTGGTCTGTTCCTTCGCCTTCTTCTTCTCCTCCTCCTCCTCCTTCTTGGTCTTTTTCTCCTCCTCCTTCTTGGCCTTCTCCTCCTGCTTCTTAGCCTTCTCGGCCTTCTTCTCCTTCTTGGCCTCCTTCTTGTTTACTGGCGCCGGCGCGTCAACCATTTCCATATCAGCAGGATCTAATATGTCAATGCCTTGGAAGACGTCTTGGTTGAAGAAGCTCCGTGCTCTCTTGGAAAGTCCGCTATTATCAGGGCCAGGCTTCTCGTCGTCCAAGTCAGTAAGCAGAGTGTTTGGCGTCTCTTCGGCATCATCATCGTCGCTGTCCGAGTCTTCGCTGTTTTCCTCCTCTTCCAGGACAGACTCCTCGCCCGATTCCTCGCCGGCAGAGCAGCCCTCCCACTCGCCATCTTTGTGCTCCTCGCGAGCCCGCTTCGCACGGTATTTCGTGTCGGCATCGGCCTTGCGATCCTTGTAGCTCTCGTACATGCTGTCAAGCTCTCTCTCCAGACGATCCTCCTCGGGGTCGCTGTCTTCCGACTCGTCACCCATGTTGATATGGTCGGGCTTCGTGGACTCCTTGATGACCTGCATGCGGCCCTTGGTAAGGTGGGCTAGGGCACCGTCCTTCTTGGCGACGGTGCGCAGGGCAAACATGGAGCCCTCGCCACGGGGGCCCTCTTGTTCGGCACCAATGTCCATGGGTGCAGTCATGTGCAGCTGCATGCGCACAATCTCCTTTTGCTTCTTCTCGTTCTCCTTGCGACGCTCCTTCTTGCGCTTGTTGTTCTCCTTGTCCTTAAGGGCCTGGAGCTCCTGCTCAATGCGCAGCTCCTCGTCCATGGGGGCAACCTCGGCAACTTCGCCCTCGGTGACCTCCTGAAGAGTGGCCTTTTTCGCAACGGTGAGACCAAACAGCTCACGGGCGCGCAGACGCCACTTGAGCAGCTGCTTGAAATCCTTGCGACCAAGGACCTTGAGATCGGCGCAGAGTCTGCGGATGTCGTCGGTTGTTTCGGGGAGTTTGCTGAGAGCCGCCAAGGCCACATCGCCGCCGGACGGCTGGTCAAAGCTCAGCTTGTTGGCGCTACCGAGAATCTCAATGGGATCAACGGTGTTGACGAATTCAGAGGCAGAAACAACCTTGAACTGAGTCCAGTCGCCCTCTTCGTAACCGTCACGCTTGCGCTTCTTCAACTCGGGCTTGTACACCTTGGCCTCGTTGTTGGGCGTGGGCGCGACCAGTTCCTCGAAGACGGAACGGGGATCGAGGAAGCGGGGATCAACAACCTTGGGGGCCTTGTAGCCACGGCACACGACGAAGATCTCGGCGGAGACATTACGCGAGGACGGCGGCTTGGTGGCCTCGACCTTGGTGAACAGCTGGTTGAAGACCCACATGAGCGAGTTGTAGTCCTTGGAGCGGAAGACCTTGGTGACAAAAGTACCGCCCTCCACGAGGAAGTCGGTGGCCAGCTTCATGGCCTGCAGGGCCAGCTCGGCCTGGTTGAAGGAATCCTGGTTCCAGGCGGTACCGACGTTGGGCGCACCATCGTGCAGCACGGTGTCGGCCTTCCAGGTCTTGAGATGTGTGCGGATAGTGGCGCGGGTCTGCTCGGTCGTGATATCGCCCTGGAAGGAGATGACGCGGGGGATGGGCTTGATTGGAGACAGATCGACACCGACAATGATGGAGTTGACGGGCATAGCCTCGGCGGCGACTTGGCACCACGACTGGGAGGGAGGGGGGTTAGCAATGGCGAACGCAGTGGTGGTCTGTCGAGGACACGGGGACGGCAACATACACCGGGGGCAGCGCAAAGATCCAGCAGGACTCTGCTCTTTTCCAAGAAGCCATATTTCTTGTTCAGCTGGATCAGCTTGAAGGCGGCACGAGCTCTGTAGCCCTTTTCTTTGGCAAGCTTGTACCACTTATCCAGACGGCCTTTGCCGTGCTTCTTCTGGATCGCCATGGCGGCGGTATTGCGAGCGGGTTGTCGAGGTGAGAGCGTGCGATGTTGTGATGGGACTAGAGAGAGAAAAAGGGAAGGCGCAAACGAGAAGGAAAGGAAAAAAAAACAAAGTGTAGTGCGCTGGTTTCAATAACGCCCACGATCGCGTCTGTGTCGCTACTCGCATAGGACGTCGATGCGAAAGGGTCACAAAATTTTCGGAAAGGTTGGACAAGAAAATGTTAATCGATAAGAAAACCATTGGGCCATAAGTATAGATGCACGGGTGCGTGATTGGCCAGATACCCAGACGGGTAAATATGGGGACGGCTAGCCTGTGATTGGCTGGCGCGGGTCTCACATGGCACGCGCCTGGATGACGCGTTAAGTGGAGTGGCGTGGCGTGCCATGGCAACGAACATCTCAAAGGACGAGCCTGTTTTGGGTGTCCAAAGCCTTGCCTGAACAGTCGCAGCATCAACATGAGCATTTTTTGAGCGTCGTTTTTGGCTGTCTTGTTGTGTTTCTCTACATCCTGCTTACGGTGCCAGCGATCTTGCACTCCCGCACAGGCCCGCGATAATGACCTCCCACTCACGCCAACAACGCCGGCAGCCCCCGCACGCCGGCATCGACGCCAGCTCTCCCGCCCGCCCAACCGGAAAACACGCCGAGACGTCGACGCCCATCTCACCGCCGCGATCAGGCAGCACTCGGCCGAAGAAGCATGCATCCGTGACGCCGAAGCGCTTCGCCCGCTTCTTCACCCCGCGATCCTCGCTCGGCGCGTCTGCGGCCGGAAGCAGTCGCAAGCGAAGCGCCCTGGAAGCCGTAGAAGAAACCCCGCTGGCCGGCCGATCAACGAAGCGGAGGCTGTTTCCAGCTGCTGCACATGGGCGCGTACCGGGCCTGTTCGAGGCAGCTTCAGAGACGGATGTGGAGCCCGAGCTGCCCCCGCATCCCCGGTCTGCTGCATGTGGAGAGACCGATTACGCTGCTGGCGTAGAGCCCAGCTCGGACATGGACTGGCTGCCGGCCATGTCTTCGCCGTATATGCGGCATTGCAGGCCGCAACCATCGTCGGGAGCACTGGAAGATGCCGATGTCGAGGACTATGACCTGGAATCCCGCCCAACGCCAACCAAGCTACGGACGGCAGCTGTTGGCCGTTCATCTCCGGCACCCATGATTCGACGCTTCGAAAACACGTCCTTCCGCGGCCGTATGCTTTACAGAGAGTTTGGCAATAGCCAGCGCCTCGGACGGGCGTCGGTCCTGGCCCGGGCTCTGCCTTATCACTCTACCTTCTTGACGTCGCTGTGCTCAACAGCAGCAGATGTGTGGGATCTCCACGACCTGACTCCTCGTCAAGAGACGGTTGTTCCGTTCAGTATGACCACTGGAATCTGTAAGTGGAATTATATCCGGCGTAGTGAGTGTGTCCTGCGTCGCTCCGCATTCTGACCATCTGCAGACAAGTGCTCAACACAAATGACATTGATCGGCGACTCCGGCGGCACCGTCCAAGTTCTCGAGTCGTCGCCCGAGGGCGGCCCGTTTGTCGATCGCTTCTGGCGAGCCCACGACAATGCCATCACCGCCATTGACGTCAGAGGCCCCCACCTGGCCACTGCATCCAGTGACCGCACAGCGCGCGTCATTGATTTCGAGACGGGCAAAACCGTCGTCAATCTGGGCCCGAACGAGACAGCACTGCGTGGTATCAAGTTCCGGCCCAGCGACCCTCACGTTGTGCTGACTTCGTCCCGGGGCGGCGTGGTCAGCATCTTCGACATTCGCCACAAACAGCCCGCCAATGCCATGGACGACGCTGAACTTACGTTCATCAACGCCAGGCAACCCGCTCCGATCTTTCCCAGTGCCCAAATACGGCAAGCCAAATCGATACACAATATCTCTCGCGCGTATACTGCTGCCAAGGGCCAACATGGCAGTGGCTCCCACTCCTCGATCACGGCTGTGCAGTGGCTCCCCAATCGCGACCACCTGTTCATCTCTGCTGGAGAGGGTGACGCCTCCATCACGCTTTGGGACTCTCGCTACATTCCACGGAATCATGCAGCGCCTCTCTCACATACAGAGCTGCCTACCGGAGACCCGCACTACAGCCGCAACTTTGGTGTGACTTCCCTATCTCTGAGCTCGGACGGCACCCGCGTCTACTCTACCTGCCGCAACAGCAGCATCTACGCATACTCCCTCTCGCATCTCATTCTGGGCCAGGCGCCAGAGCTCGAGCCCGCCCACAAATCAAGACTCCCGCATAAAGGCCTCAACCACCTCGGCCGCGGGCCGCTCTTCAGCCTGCGCCATGAGGCTCTGCACATTGACAGTTTCTGGATCAAGAGCTCTATTCAGCCATCAGCCGTCACCGGCGCCGGCGACATGCTAGCCGTGGGTAACAGCGCAACACACCCCGTTGTGTTCACTGTCGATGAGAAGACGATACGCGCGCAGCGGCAGTGTGCCGAGTCCCGCTCACGGCTCTTCACCCCCGCTCACGAGCCCGAGAGTAGCACGGGCGAGTCGCCGCGGCTGCCGTGCGTCATGAACGGCGTGGTGCTGCGCAGCGGCAAGGAGACCCGCTCGACCACCGAGACCACGTCTGTCTCGTGGCAGGCTGACGGGTCGCTTGTGGCGGTTGACGACGAGTCGAGGGTGCGTTTCTGGCGGCATGATGATGCGCTTGCGGCGCAGCTGAGGGCGGAGCGGCCGGATGCGCCCATCCGCCACACGCATGGCTGGGCGGATGTGCCGCGGAAGCTGTGCGCGTTTGATACGGAAGAGGACGGGGAGATCGCGAGCTTGATGCAGTTCAAGGAGGTGCAGCATTAGGCGACCTCGTCGGGGAGAGATGGTATAGCCGGAACTATGGCAAAGTCCAGACCACAGTATGCTTGCAAGAGTTCCTATAGGTAGCGTATATTTTGTTTATTGAATTTCTGATACCAAGAGAAATATCCTGTTCCATGTATTTGTTTATATAGCAACCAACCACTCTGCAGTCTTCTACTTGGCCTCTCTGTGCGGCATGACACTATCAAACTTGACCAGTCTCGCCCGTCTCGTAGCAGCATGCGAGTCTCCCTCGCCCGCCTGCCCAGCATCCGGCGACAACATCCGACAATCGCCATTCCCGTCGCCGGCCGCACAGGCATCCACTCTCGGCACCGAGCCCTCTCCGCCTCCCGGGCCATCCGCCTCGCCCCCCGCCTGCAAGTCATATACCGTGCGCAAGCCCAGTTCATCCAGCCCCGCCACGCACCACTTGCGCTCGCGATTCAAATGCACGCTGTCCCGCGCCGCGCGCCGAGGATGGCCCTTGCGCTTGCCGTCTGACCTGCCACCGCCACCCCCGCCGCGTGCCGCAACAACCGCCACGGGCGTGCCGGCCGCGCCTCTGGCCGCGGCCGTCTGCGCAGGCCCAGCGGCCGGCGCCATGCCCCAGCAAATCATGTCCAGCTCCTGCACCGTGATGATGAGCGACTGGGCCAGGAAGCGCGCCTCTTCGGCCACAGCCTTGACCTGCTCAGCGGCCAGCACCTCGTCGGCGGCGCGCAGCGCAGCGACAATCTGCTGCTGGCGCGCGGCGCTCTGCTCGGCCGTCATGCACTCGGCAAATACGGGCTGGGCGCGCACGTGCGCTGTCCGTCTGCTGCCCAGGTTCGGAGCCAGCGGGCGCAGGGCGCTGCAGCGCTTCTGCCAGAACTCGGGCGGCGGCAGAGTGGTGGTGCTGGTGGTGGCGGCGGTGGCGGCAGAGGTGGGCGTGGTCGAGCCAGACACAGTTGACGGGGCATGCAGTGCGGCGGCATGCGGTGCGGCGCTGGACGTGGCGTGGCGCATTTTGGGCCGCAGCTGGTCTGACGACATGCGCATCGTCTCGAGCAGCGTGTAGCAGTAGCCGAGCAGGACATTGCTATCGGCAGCGCAGGCGCTCGAGATGTGGGCAATGATGTCGGCCAGGAACGCGTTTTCGGCCGTCATTGCAGAAAGCTCGCGGTCGAGATCGTTGGCATCCCAGCCGCAGAGGTCAGCAAGGTCGACGCGCATGTCGCGCTCGCGTGCAACCAGCACCTTGATAAGCGGCTGGATGGCAGTGGTTGCAGCGGCGTAGGGCGCGGGCTCGTCCTTGGGACCGACGTCTTCATTGTCGGCGCTGCTCTGCTGCGCCCAGGCGTCGGTCACGGCCGAGAAGATGGGCATAAAGTAGAGCAGGCCGGTGGCAAAGAGGGACGGGTCGGATGCGTATGGCGGGAAGGCCTTGGGCAAGCGGCTGCTGATGAGGTTGGCCAAGTTGCGCAGGTAGATGTGGGTGGAGGCGTTGGTTTCCCGCAGGGTTTTCGACGCCTGGTCGGGGCTGCCAGTCATGGCCTGGCGAAGAGAGTCGCTGTGCGTAGTATCCGCG
This sequence comes from Thielaviopsis populi, assembly GCA_017591655.1. Lineage (NCBI taxonomy): Eukaryota > Fungi > Ascomycota > Sordariomycetes > Microascales > Ceratocystidaceae > Thielaviopsis > Thielaviopsis populi. The sequence continues at coordinate 12,436 of JADILG010000606.1, forward strand.
CGGAAGATGGAGGAAGCCATGTTCAGAAGCGTGTGGTATAGCGTGTGGCAAAAGAAGATTGGATCGGTGGTCAAGATAGGGAGAGGCCAGCGCGCGCGCGTGTGTGTGTGTGTGTGTCAAGTAAAGATAATAACAAGACGGGAAGCTTGTAGTGGCACGAGAAGAGCAGCAAGAGAACCCAGACATGCAGGAGAAAACAGGGAGAGAAAAGGAAGAGAAAAGAATGTGGCAGCGCCGGCTTAAGACAACTTCAGCGAAGCTCCCCAAGTGGCGACTTACATACATCATCACCAGATAAAAGTGGGGATGCAGGTCAGGTACCACCACTATCACCAGCGCTACTATTAGCGGCCGGCCGGGCGGCCATTGGCGTCTATAAGACACGCGCGAGGCGAGCCAAGACAGCATCGAGACGAGACGGCCGCGGGCTCTTGTATTGCATTCAGACTGTGGCGCACAAGATGCCGCGAGAAAAAAAAGAGTGGGAACCAATAAGCCCCGACCAGAACAGGTCGATGCGGTGTGCTACATACATACCAAATCTATTCCAATACGTGCTGGTCTGGTCTTGTTATCTGACGTCCCTTGCACAGTCGTGCAAGTCCTGTTACGTGGCGCACTGCTGTTCTAGAAGGCCGGCATAGGCTAGTGTAGCGACAATCGCGCGCCCAGCTAATCTCGACGTGCGTGCCCGCCATGGGCCGTAGCACAAGATGTCGCTAGACATGCGATTCCGATCGCAGACACATGCTTTCCTCGCCGGCAGCCTTGCCCGCGTCATCGTGGCTCTCGTTGTTGATGAACAGGAACGACATGAACACCACTGCAGCGCCAATCCAGTACACCCAAGGCGCATACTGCTGGTACTGGACCATTTCGCCAATCAAGGACAGCGGGATGGTCAGTGAGATGCCAACTGTGACGACCAGCGGCGTGGTCAGGAGCATAGCAAAGGCCCATGCAATGTCGCTCAGAAACGAAGTCATGGAGTTGATCTGGCCGTAGGAGGCGGCAATGTTAGACGATGAGGCTGCCTCTGGAGAACAAGGGAGGGAGGCAGGCTTACCAAGACAATAGACCAGATGCGGCCGGTCGGAGGGAGGACAAACTATTGGCAAATGCGCTGGTTAGCAAGGATGCGGCAGATGAAGTGAAAAGAAGAGCGCAGAAAGGGGAAAGGAGAAAAAAAAGAAAAAAAAAGAAAAAAAAAGAAAAAAAAAGAAAAAAAAGAAAAAAAAGAAAAAAAAGAAAAAGAAAAGAA
>JADILG010000607.1:0-13596 GCA_017591655.1 Thielaviopsis populi
GCTGTTTTGTTTTTGCTTTTTTCTTTTTCTTTTTCTTTCTCTCCACCGGACCCTTTGCCTTTTTTTTTTTTTTTTTTTTTTATTTCTTTGTTATCCCCCCCCCCCCCCCATTTTATCCCCATTTTATCAACTCCGCCCAGAGGCTCTGCGCAGGATCTGTCCGCTTAACCCCGCTTAACCCTGATTTATGATCCTCCTGGGCCCCCATCAACAACAACCAAGTAAACAATGGCAACAGAGACACAGAAACGGCACATCGTGAAAACGGCACCACGCGCTCTGGCATGCGACCACAGTGGATCTGGATCTGGCGAGACTGGAACACACGCTTCAAGTCAAAGCGCAGCAGAGACTGACGGGGCAGTTTGAACGACGGGCGTAGTGGCTCCAAGTACCCAAGTACCCCCCCCACCCCCCCCCAAGTACCACCCAAGTATTGCCAATGTACCACCCGCAGCCTACGCTTCGTATATCGCGTCCGACGTATAGGTAACATCCACCATATCTACGTATGTGCGTGCACTGCACTTGCAGCCCGCTCGCCCGCTCTTCTTTCCTTTTCTCTTTGTCTGCTGATGTGCATGCAATTGGAATATTCAACACTCTCACTTTCCTCCTGCGCATCTGCTCCAGACCCTCTAGACTGCCACTTGTGCATAACAAAGCGTCTAGTCGCTCAGGCAAACGGCGTCATCACCCCCCAAGCGTGGGACGCATCGCATGCATGAATGTATGTATGTATGCTCTTGGCGGTGCTCTTGGTCTGATATTGTGGTGGCATTCACCTCCATGCCCACCTACACTATACCTCCATGTCTACCTCCATATACCTCCCAACGCCACCTACAGTCCCCTGCACTGTACCTATCCAGTCAGCCCGAGTACTACATGTCTACTTAGCCGCCTTCTTATCTGCCACGGTGCATTCATCAAGCTTTCACACTGTCTCTCTCACATTGGCCGCCTGACCCTCACACCTTGATGGATAAGCTTGTGTCGACTAACCCTTACATCCCGGCACCGCTGTAACCCTGGGCTGATGAAAAGAAACCACATCGCATGCTTGTGTTCCATCCAACTTCTCCAAGCTCCAAGTGTGCCTCGCATTTGCCTGCCAAACGCTCTACCACGCAACCTGACCTGCTCTGCTGCCTCTTATTTCATACACTGCCTGAGCCGAAATCCCGATAGTGACATGTCCACTATCAACCCCTCCCCCCTCCCCCCGCTCTCGACCCCGCCCCCGCCCTCGCTCCCCGTTCGACTGTCCAGTCTCCACGTAGACCATCAATATCACACACACCATCAACATCAACCAGCAGCGGCTCCTTCGCCTGGCTTGCTTACCTGCTCTGCTATCTTGGCCTTTTTTCCGCTATCCCAGCTTCCTTTCCTCGCTAGCACCGCTTCGCTTGATGCATCCCACCCGCCGATAGCCCACCAAGCCTAGCTAGTTTAGCAACACACTAGTACAGCCTGCTCTCCCTCCTTCTCCTCCTTTACTTCTCCCTACGGGGGACGAGAGGCCCTGGGCGAACTCCTTTTGGGAATGGCGCCAAGGCTTATATGGCTGCCTCCCTATATATTGTTTAGCTCCTATGGCTCGACGGCCTTGCCACTCGGCTTTGGCATGCCGTCCGCTTCTGCTGGTATTGTTGGTGTGGCAGGTATCAGACCAAGCTCCATCGTCAGCATTTACCATTCCTCCTTTTCCGAGTCCTTAGCTCCGAGGCTTACTTAGTTACAGCTTAGTGACGAGGGAGGACTCGGCGCTTGGCAGTCCCTTGAATCAGGGCCCAGGACCCGTTGACTGATGGCCATCATGTCAACTCTAAAGAGTAACAAAGACCGGCGGTTCTGGCCCTGGTGCTCATTGGACGAAGCGAATTCAGTTCTTTGCATGAAATACGCAACTCATAGCTTCTCTTCCCCCCCCTTTGTCGTCTCCTTGCTGCCACCAGCCACTTTCTGCCTTCTACTGGCCTGCGCTGCTTGCGCACGTCACCGGCTGTGGACCCCTCTTGTCGGATGGCCAGACCCAAGGCCAGATACCCCGGATTTCGTACCCTCCCTTTACGATAGACAATGCTAGTCTGGTGTTGTCCAGCTGACTATTTACCGCAGTGCTGTGCCCAATATGTAGAGAGAGACACAGCACAGCACAGACATACAGATGGAGACGGAGGGCTGCTGCAAGATTCCGAAATTGGTCTTGTTTAGTTATGGTCTCATTGGCCCCTATCTCTCTCGATATGCACTACGTAGGTGTGTACCATGTTCGTTTTCTCCATGCAATTCTCCGCAAAGGATAACATCACGCATCGCGATGAAATACCCCCATGCATAATGCTCCTGCAACTAGCACGCTCATGCTCATGCTCATGCTCATGTAGAGAACCAACAACGTAGGGTATAGTATGCACGCAAGCAGCATGTCTGCGATGATCGGGACTTTCTGCTTGTCTGCTGTCGTGTTGGAGTAAAGCAAGCCAGCCTGGGACCTGGGGCCCCGGGCCAGATGTCTGACGTCATTATCATGCCGTTTGCATGCTTTCGCCTGTCTCGGTGCCGTGCTGTGTGGTGTTCAGTGATAGCAAAGGTCCAGACAAAGGGATATTGACATGCCAGGCCTGACTTGATATCACAGCTTGGCTTGAGGCGTTTACAGCAAAGGCCTTTTGATGTAACTTGTAACCAGCACCGTACCCAGTACCAGCAGTCAAGTGACAGCTCTCTACCAAGCCAAGCTACTACGCCAGGTTACCAAGCTTCCTGCCTGACAGTTTCCAATACCGCCAGCAAAGCGAGCCAGCCCATCTCACACGGACCCTGACCAGGAATCCGGACCCCAAAAAGAAAACAGACTCCAGGCTAGTCGCCCGCTTCCCGCTAGGAAACCTGTTGAGAGGAGAGTGGGCTGAGTCTTGATGGCTGACCAGCAACACGCGACCAGACAAACCAAATAGCAAAAAGGCAAAACATGGAGAATCTCTTTGCAGCGTGTACGTAAGACATGGCAGGAGAAAGAAACAAGACAGGAACATCACAGAAGAAAATGTGAGACACTCTAGATCAGTGAAAGCGTTAAAGGAAACGCACACATACAAATACACAGACACAAAAAAGGGGGGGGAAGAGGAGGAGGAGGAGGAGGAGTAGGAGGAGGAGGAGGAGGAGGAGGGGAAGAAGAGACAAGATGGAAGACGAGAGCGAAGAAAAGAAAGGAGGACCAGAAGGGAAGCAAACAAAAAAAAAGGCAGCGCTAACTCGAACTCGAACCCGCGAGGTGGTCTAGTGCGGTCTGGTCTGACCAAGCGAAGCTAGAACAGATATTGGACGTTGCGGTTCCATCGCGCTGTTTGGGACAGGCTCAGGAGAGCGCAGGGCAGCAAGGCAATAAGATGAGCGCAGAAGAGCGAGCGAGCGAGCGAGGGAGCGAAGGGAGCGAAGGGGAAGGGGGGGGAGAGTGGTGGGTGTCTTGGGTATAGTCCTGTTCTGAATCTGAGGAAGCCAGCCAGAAAGCCTGGACTCGGGAGCCTGAGCATGAAGAGCAGAGACAGTGGCCGGTGATGGCGGGCGAGATGCCCCTTTCCCCTCTCCTCTTAACATCTCCAAATCGATAGATTGTGGAACAGGCCATAACCAGATAGACCCCAAGGGGTCTCTGAGACAAAGCAAGGCCGGTTTCCAGATGGGATGGGCGTGATATGGCGGCCGGCCTGGTGGCAACCCAACGATGTAGGACAGGACAGGACAGGACAGGATGGGATGGGGGGGAGGGGGTCATGGGATGCTGGCGTGTATAGAAGCAGGCGTGTGTAGATATGTGTAAGTGTGCATGCGTGCATGTGCATAAGTGCGTGCGTGCGTGCGTGCATGTGTGCGTATGTGCGGGGTAATATGTACGTATGTATGTATGTATAAATGTATGTATGTATATACCCTCAGCCCGTCTTCCTGTCCAACAACAAGCACCTTGGATTGTCGTCGGGGATGGCGTAAGCTAGCGGTCAACAACGAGCCATCCAACATCCCACATCCCACTGCAACGCAGCCCGCCGAACACTCAGACAGCAAGGGCCCATGCCAGGTCTAGGCCAAGGCCAGCCAGACACCACGGGCCTGGGTGTGTGGGAGGGAGGGATCAAGGGGGAGGCTCTTGCTGGACTACTGAGCTATCGTGGGGTAACAGAAAACAATCACACGGCAGACGGGGAGGGGGAGGGGAGAGAGGAGGAGAGGAGAGAGTGTGATTGAGGGGAAACAGGCCTGGGCAGACAGACTCAATGGACCATGGCTTAATCTCTCTCCTCCCTCATCCCCCGCAAATCACAAGAAAAAGACGGACCATTAATGCAGCAGACACGCCTCGAATAGGGAGAAGAAAAAAAGGAAACAAATGGGATAGTGGAGAAGGCATATCAAGACAAGTCACCAAGACAAACGAGACGCCAGATGGAAGTGAGGCTGGGCATAGTTGGAGTTCTGGGACAAGACCTGCAGAATGGAGGCAAGACAGACAGACAGACAAACAGACAGACAGACAGAGAGAGAGAAACTGGAAGAGAGACAGACAAGACAGCAAAGCAGTGAGATGCACATGTACAGATATGATACACACATACAATGGGGTACATGTGTACATACACGCACATGTACAGTCATGCATTGTCTTGGCCGAGTCAGGCTCGTTGAGCAAGCACCAGAACAAGACGACAATAGCAAAAAAACAAGAAAGAAAAAAAGAAAAGGGTGCATCTGCTCAAGAGAACTGAACATCACAGGGCCTCAAGTCCATGACACCCACCAGGAAGCATGAAAAAAAGTCGTACCGGACCCAAAGACTAATGCTTCAAGACATATGATACTAGCAGACATCGTCAACAACTTCTATGGCAAGATGGCCGAGTTGGTTATGGCGTCAGGTTAAGGTCGTTCCTTAGCGCAAGTTTCCTGATGGAGAAATCCGCCTGGGTTCGAGTCCCAGTCTTGTCAACATTTTCTTTTTTTTTTTTGTTTCTCTCTTCTTTTTTCTTTTCTTCCGTCTTTTTATCTGACGATGAGCTTTTCCCTTTTCATAAACAAAAAAAAAGGACTCCATCAGCTTTTTCTCCCACCATTGTGCTTCTCCCCCCCCTCCAGCCAGACAAAACGGCGCGATAAACACATGTTACCCAAGCATCACCTCACCATCTCTATACGCCGCTGCTCATCGTATTTGTCGCTTTGCGTACACAGCGAAGCAACACCGACTGTGTATCCCAGTATGTATGTATGTATGGACATGTGTAGTACGCAGCCCAAGTACCACAGTAACAGTGGAACCCCCCCTCCAGATCCTGAATCTTGGCTCTGGGTCTGGTGTTGGTGTGGGTGGCGGAGGCAGCGATAACGACCCAGAAGGCAAATCAAAAAACGGGATATCAGGGTTCATACCAATGCGAACGTGAATGCGAATGTACATATACATGTTACCTACATACATGTGTATGTGTATCAGTGTCCACGCTGGATCTGACGCAATGCAGGACAGAGAACACGGCACGGCACATGTGGAGTGAGCAGGAAGCGGAGGAAGAGGCAGATGAGCAGGAGCAGCAGCTGGAGGAGGCCATGTGAGCCGTCAAGGCAAAGGGAGAGCCAGTCAAGAGGCGGTAGCGAGAGGGAGGGCCACGGGGACGAGCGAACAAAAGGCCTCGGAATCAGCGGGTCCCGTCACCGCTCCGTCCGTCTAGCTGCTTTGTTTGTGTGTGTGTGTGTGTGTGCACACGCATCATCGCCAATCATGGTAACCCGTGGGCGAGGTGTTTACTTGTGCGTGTAATCCCCCTTCTCCCTCCCTCTTTGCACTTGGCCTGAAACTGACAACATACACCAGAGTCTGGCGAGGGGCCTCAAACCAGCCGGTGTATATGCAGTGACAGGCGGCACACAGTACACCGTATACAGTCCGTACACAGCGGCAGATAGGACAAGACAAGAAGCCCGGCGCCATCGATCTTGTCTCAACCGTCCGTGATCGTTCTTTTCAGCTGCCAGTGGAAAAGCAGCAAAGAAACAAAAGAAAAAGAGCAGGCCAGCTCAAAAAGCCCTTGTCCTCTGTTTGCATCACAGCATCTGAATCTGCTGTTCGACTGCCGCCAGTGTCAGAAAGCAAAGATGCAAAAAGTAAAAACCCAAAAAAAAACAAACAGGACGAAACATGTGTAGAACAGACATGGCGCTGTGGTGTTCTAGAGACAGGCCGAGCACGCCAGCCGCATAGGTCAGCCGAATAGGCCAGCCGAATAGAGCGTCAGCACAAGTTATGGCATCCCGCCATATGAGCGATTTAAGACTTTGCTGCCTTGTCGGTATGCTGTTCAGTATGCTATGCACATCCATACGTCAGTACCAAGCCCAGCCTTCTGTAATCTACGTAGTCAACAAAACAAGCTGCAAATCACCACCAAAACAACCCACCCAAAGCGCCGACAAGCCCAAGACAGGAAGGAAACTTGCCTTTCCAGCTTTCCAGCTTTCCACATTCCCAGCTCGCCTCTGCGCTATCTCGCCGCATGCCAGCCCGACAGACATATCGACCGTTGATTTTGCGCGTCTGCTTTTGGCCAAAATCTTCGTATTGATTACCCCGATCAAACTGGGCCATTTAATTCCGCATTCTGCCGTGATCATTCGCATCGCATCAGTTGACCTGTCTGTAGCACCATGTCTTTTCCTCATCACCAGCGAAGCCCTGCTACTGCTGCCTCCGCTTCCCCCGCTGCCTCCGCTTCCCCCGCTGCCGCTGCCGCCATGAGCTTTCCCGGATGGTTCGACTCTGTCTCAGCCGAGTACCTGAAGCACTCCTCTGCTCCCCGCGTCAACACCGAGGTGCAGATTGCCCAGAAGCTCCGGTCTACCTACCCACACCACTACCTGGCCGTTGTGCCGTCGCAGACATGTGATCTGATGACCTATGCAGCCAGCGGCCAAGCCCAGTGCATCGATGCCGCGCCCTCTATTTTCCCCGCCACAGCCACAGCTTGGGCCAAGGCAGGTCTGGCAGGTCTGCCACCGACGGAGAAGACGCTCTCGCACCGCGTCAAGGTCTACGTCCCGCCACCCCGGCGCTTGGATGGTGCCGTTGGCGAGCTGCAGGAGGACGTCATTTTCGACAAATTCGAGTACAAGTGGAACGGACAGGACTTTACACTGTTCATCGCCGACGGCCGCGATGGCTCGGGCGCGTACCCTGCGCGGCGCACGGCCTTTCTGCTCGGAGCCGACCAGCAGGCCACCGATGCGCTGATTCTGGCTGCCGCCCAGTTCCAGACTGAAGTGCACAAAGCCGTGCTGGTGTTTGAAGGCGGCGACTGGACGCGCAGCACCGCGCTATACGAGAGTGCGATGAAGGCGTCATGGGATGCCGTTATTATAGATGAGGGTATGAAAAGGGCCCTGGTCGAGGATCATGTGGCCTTCTTTGACGGTCGTGACAAATACCGCGCGCTCGGCGTGCCGTGGAAGCGAGGCGTGATATACTATGGGCCGCCTGGAAATGGAAAGACTATCAGTATCAAGGCCATGATGCATGGTCTGTACGACCGGACGCCTCCGGTCCCAACGCTCTATGTGCGCAATCTTGTGTCGGTAGGTCACGCCCGCGCATTCTGTGAGTGGCATGGTTCCAAAACACATACTAACCTGTCTCGTGTCTTCCCAGTGGGCTGGCCCTGAAGCTGCCATCAAGGATATCTTTGGCACTGCCCGCCAGCATGCTCCGTGCTACCTGATCTTTGAAGACCTCGACAGTCTGATCGACGACAGCGTGCGCAGCTATTTCCTCAACGAAATCGATGGTCTAAAAGCCAATGACGGCATTTTCATGGTCGGCAGCACCAACCATCTGGACCGGCTGGATCCAGGTCTCGCGGTAAGTCTCGTTGGCGAGCAAAGAGGACGAGACGAAGAATGAAACAGAGAAACGGACATGTGGCCTCATCAAGAAGCCACCATTTTCTCAAGACACTTCAGGAAGGAGCAAAATCTTTCCGTTTGCACCTTTACCGTACCTACCCTATCGCACCACCACACGTGCTGACTCATCAATATAGAAACGTCCCTCGCGCTTTGATCGCAAGTATCTTTTCCCCAACCCCGATGCTGCGCAGCGCAAAGCCTACTGCGAGTTTTGGCAACGCAAGCTTTCCGACAACGAGGCCATCGACTTTCCCGACCGTCTGTGTGGGGCCATCGCCGAGATCACCGACGGCTTCAGCTATGCGTACATGCAAGAGGCGTTTGTGGCTGCATTGCTGGCCATTGCCCGGCAGGACGAGCATGACGGCAGCAGTGGTGATGATGATGATGATGATGATGACCGTCACGGGACAGTCAATCTTTGCGGCGACGAGAAGAGCTCTTCGAGTGGGTCTGAAGAAGACGAGGGATGGATCGATATCATGAAGGGCAAGAAGCATCGGCATCATGATAAGCAGAAGAGTGATGATATAGACCTGAACAAGTATGTGCTGTGGCGAGAGATCAAGAAGGAGGTCAAGATTCTGCGCGATGGAATGGCAGAGGAGCAGGTAATGGAACAATAGGCATTCTCGGATGTGTTTGGGGGCGTTGACAGCGTGTTGTTGTCATATGAATTATAAACTATTACTACGAGTCTAGAGTACCTCCGCCATTACACCCGCACTCTTCCCTCTGTCCCCTTGTTGAAAACATCCGAGCGCCAGCCATCCACGCCATGTTGATCGTCGTCGGTGCGTTGCCTGACCCGCTCGGCATTCCACTCCCGCACCAGACTTCCCGGTGCATAGCGGCCCTTGAACACGCCCTGACCAGGCTGCGTGACGCCCACGCGCACATCCACATCATACCGGTCGCGGTGTCTACGAGCGCACACTGCTTTGACAAACGTTCCCGGGCTTCTGGCCTCAGCAGCTCGCGCCGCGCGCAGCCTCTCGCGCGCAAAAACAACCTCCATGTTCAGATCGCCCATGTTTTCGCGCACAAGCTTCTGAATCTGGCGCTCCATGGTCGCCTTGAGAATCGGCTTGATCAGCGGCTTGAACAGGCTGGCGAGGCACGAGAACTTGCTGGCGCGGAGCTTGTAGGTGAGCTGGTGCACGGTGACGGTGACGTTGCGCAGCACCATCATGTCGGTGTTGCTGTTGCGCAGCTCAACTTCCATCTCAATGTCCATGCCGCGGCCGTCGACGGCAAACGACGCGAGCCCACGGTCGTGGAAGCGCACGAAGCCGTTGTGCACATGCATCCAGTAGCCGACGTTGTCGGCCTTCATGCATACGCCGCGTGCCACGATGGAAATGAGGCCCTTGGTGTCGGTGTATGCGCGGCGGTGTCGCTTGGCCATGCTGACGCTGAGAACATTGTCGACAATGATGTCGTGCGGGAAAAAGGACGAGCCACCAATGGACTTGCCGGGTTCGAGAATCAGATTCTCAAGCAGCAGATCAATCTGCGGCGTCGAGATTTCTGTGCGGGGAATGGGAATATACTGTATCGTGGATAGCAGCAGCGGAATCGCGCTGTTGGTGGCATCAGACAAAAGCGCAGAGTTGTAGCCCTTGCCGTTGGGAAACATGACGTCGATGATCTGGCTGGTAGTGTCGCTTACACTCACCAATTCCTCATCGTCACCAATCGATGCCAAGGCGTCGCCGAGTGAGGACAGAAGATTCAGCAAGGCATCACCAAAGCCTGGGGCCATGTTTGTAGCCTCATTTTTAAACTCGGAGAATCTAGCTTCGGGGTTGTCAAAAAACTCGGGCTTGGTCAGCATGTCTTCCACCAGGTCGCTAATTTGCACCGCCATGAGCTCCAGGCTAGTCTCGTCACGTCCCAGACGCACAGCTTCTTTAAACGAGTTCTCGGCACGTTGCCACTGACTGCCATCGCCGAAGCCAGTCAAGAACTGCCACAGCGACTTAAATGCCTGACCACTGGCATCGTTGGGCTCAATATGTCTGCCCACAGCGTCCGCGGCCTCGTCTGCAGCGCGCGCATATGTCTGGAGATAGTGGCGCACGAGATGCGAGATGGTACCTGCCGAGGACGCATACGTGCTTTGCTGGCCCAGCGAGCTAATGAGGCGCTGAATGCGCATGCGCAAAGCCTTGCCAGTCTCTCCGTGGGCCCGTTTGAGTGCCGAGTTCTTGGCGGCGACAGCTGCCTGGGCAGTATGAGTGGCTGCGATATCAGCGGCAGCATTGGGATCCTTGACAGCACCGTTTGTGCCAGGGCCGGCGTTGGAGGAAGCCAGGTCGGACGATGCCTGACGCGCAGTATTGACGACGGATTTGGCTTTGGACTTTGCCTGGCGCACAAAGTGCTGGGACTGTAAGCCGGAAGCGGTCGACTGTACTTTTTTCTTTAGCGCCTGCACCGGTTGTTGCTGCTCTTGTTGCTGTTGCTGCTGCTCTTCCTCATTTGCCACATCACAGTATTCTGCCTGCGCATCATCCTTCTGTGCAGAGGGCGCGGGTGGATATGGGGCTACTGGGTGTGCACTATCCTCGGCAGCAACAGCTTGATCGAGTGAGATCTGCGGGCGGTCTTGGCCTTGGCCTCTGGCACCTGAGTTTGGTGGCTGTTCAGTGGTTGGATCAGGAAGCTGGACAACCTCCGAGTAAGTAGGTTTCTGGACATGGCTGTTCTCAGCCTGTTGCTGCACGTAGGGCGGAATGTCTTGGTTCTGTTCCTGAGCCTTGTCGGCCATCATGCGAGCCTTTTTTTCCTTTTTGCGCTGTGTTTTTGTCATGATCGTTCCGTTACCAGACTCTGCACCCTTGCCAGAGGGACCAGTCACTTCAATGATAGGGACGTGTTGCGAGGATTCGGATGATGCAGAGGAGGGAGGAGTAGACGGGCGATGAGATTGATACTGATGCTGCTCTGGAACAGGGCTTTTGCCAGCAGATCTGGCAATTTGCAGCTCCTCTTGACAACCAGGGCAGTCGGGATGCTTGCTAAGTTCGTTGGCAAGCTGAGCCTCTCTTTGGGCGGCATCGGTGTAAGGATGGCTATCCGGGACAACGGCCTGGCCATTCTGATACTCGTGCTGGTGCCGAGACCGCTGGGGTTCCTGGAAGCTTTGCTGGTGGGACTCATTCTGCTGATACTGCTCACCTCCTTGAGGTTTTCCCTTGAAGTGAACATTGGCATGTTCGGTGTCTATGGAAGGCTGTGCGTTCTGCTGATCAAAGTCATGGTTGATTCGAGTCCCGCTCGATTTAGAAGACTGTCCCTCGTCGCCTGAGGCGTCGATTCGACCGTTGTCTAGATCCAGGAGCTCTTCGTGTGCCTCGTGCGCTTCCTGTTTGATGGTCTTCTTGGTGTCGCCAACGACCTCTCTGGCAAACGCAGCCAAATCAGCAATAAGCTCACGAAAGTCCGAATTTCCCAGGATCATGCTCAGGACTGTGCGCCCACTCTCGAAAGCAGCCTGGGCGTCGGCCTTGTTCTTCAGGCCGGCCACTGAGGTGGCTGCTCTCTTGCCACCATTAACATTGGCATGGCGAGAATGCCAGATGAAGTTTTGGAGATGGTTCGCGCCGTTTTTTTTCTCGAGCAGCTCGGACGACTCAGAGATCCAGCGGCGAAAGAGGCGCAAGAGAACACGGCCGTCTTGGCTGAGGCCTTCTTCGTCACTGAGGGCCTCGGAGCGTTGGACATCTTTGAGATAAACGAGAATTTGTTCGGTGGATGGTAAATGCCCCCGTTTCAATGCGCGGTATATGTTGTAGGTGTGAAGCTTCTGGGCGTTGGCTTCATGGAGCGAGTTGGGCAGTCTGACGTTAGATGACCCGTCGTAAACGCTGTCGTCATCGGCGCTTCCCAGACAGTTCATTGTCGGATAGTATTAAACGAAGATTATAGGTGGGTGGCTGTTTGTGTTGGGTACTAGCGAATACGATTAACAACTAGACAGTGGACAACGATGGAAACGGGAAGCTTACATCAAGAGACAGCACAAGGCGCAGCTCTTTATAGATGAGCCGGGAACTCTGAAGCTTGGCGGCTGGAGCTATGTTACGTCATTTTGATCGCTTCGGGAAGTCATATGTATCTCCCTTGATGAGAGTCAGCTTCAAAGAGAGGCCTAGAAGGGTGAGGCGGTCTCTGGGCCTCTGAGTCTCGAAGCTGACATGAAGATATATTTGCCCCAACGGCACATGTGGTGGCCGTTTTCAGCACACGGGCGAGTCATGTCGTCATCAAGGGTCATTAAATAGCTGGAAGGATGGAACGAGGGAAACGGGAGCGAATGAGCTTGCGTGCGGTGGAATCAAGACGTCCGGTAGCAGGGAAAAAAGACTTGCAGCCAAAAGGGCTGCCTCTACGACGTGTGCAGTGTGTAGTTGTCGTACGGATGGAGACACGAGATGATGGGTGGAAGGAAGCAACGCAAGTATGCAAACAGAAATAGGGTTTAGATGAGATGGTCACGAGACCTACAATGGGGTTAGGGTTTCTATGCAGATATGCAGCCCTGTCAAGCCTTTACTTACTTTACTGCACAAGCTCGGGCCAAGGCGCAGGAACTCCCAATTCCGATCCCGCGCGAACAGGCCAGCGACCAGTAACAATGGGGGACATGGGGTAAAGGGGGCGTTAAGGTGGCTTTATTCGCGATAGCAATGCAAGCAAGCCAGTATTTGGCTGTGCTTTTGCTGCTGCTGCAACATGGTTGTTTTGTTTCGTCGGCGCATATTTCCCGTTTAACATTAGACTTTGAGTGGTAGAAGATCGGTAGTGCCGATGCTACGCTGCAAAGTCTGGACCGAGCCCGACCAGCAGACGCCACAGCTACGGGCGGGGCGTCCTTTTTGTGGTATCCCTTATAAGCTTTTTTGGTGGCGTTCCGTTTTTTTTGGTGGCGTTCCTTTTTTTCTTTTTTTTCTTTTTGTGCGTTGTTGTTGTGGTTGTTGAAGTTTTTTTTTGCCACTGCCAGCAGGTGCACACGAGAAGAGAGAAAAGTTTCACAACTAATAGTAACGCAGCAAATCAGCACAAAGCAACGCAACGGAGGACTAAAGAGGCCGTATAGTTTATAGGCGTGTTTCTCTATAGTGGTCCGTCATATAGGCTGTGGCCAATGAGACGAACACCTCGCTCACCCCCATCAGGGGTTTCATGTTCCCTCTTTCTTGTTGAATGGGGCGCTAGAAGGAGACGAGAAAACAAGTTGATCCTATTATGCAAGCTCTTTGATGGGGCAAGAGGAGGAGGAGGAGAGGAAGAGGAGGAGGAGGAGGAGGAGGAGGAGGAGGAGGAGGGGGCTTGTTTGTATCTTGTACTTGTATCTTGTATCTTGTACTTTGTGAGTCAAGCACTCGCGTTACACACACACACAAACAGCCTTCGCCCTCGTTCCCCGCTCATCATCTATCTCGTCCGTTTCGTCCGTTTTCTTCGTCCCTTTGTAACCATCCGTTGACAGTTTGCGGATCTTATCCATCCACTCAACTCTTCTGCACCGCTGTCGCTGTCGTTCTTTGCCTCTTTTTCTTTTTCTTTTTCTTTTTCTTTTTCTTTTTCTTTTTCTTTTTCTTTTTCTTTTTCTTTTTCTTTTTCTTT
>JADILG010000608.1:0-13579 GCA_017591655.1 Thielaviopsis populi
CACTTTCCCCCCTTCTTCTTCATCTTCTTTTGCCTTGCTATTGATTCATTGCCCTCATTTTTTTTTGGCCCCTCAACACTCGGCAGACACGTCCACGCCAGCCACCACCCGGCAACCCTACACCAAGACCACACCTCTCTACCCCGCTCTGGCGCCCCGGCGCTGCAATCCGGCATACCGCAGCAGCAATCCCACGGGCGCCACTCTCTCCTGCAACAGCCACATCTACCGTGCGCTGTCACCACCGCCACCGCCGCCGCCGGAATACAGCGAGCGCAGTACTGACAAGAAGCGGCGCCACAAGCCGCCGCAGCTCTACCTGTGCACCGACTGCCGCATTACCGAGTCGCCCGAGTGGCGCAAGGGCCCCAACGGGCCCAAGACCCTCTGCAACGCGTGCGGCCTGCGCTGGGCTAAGAAGGAGAAGAAGGCGGCGGCGGCCGAGAGAGAGCGGAGTAGTTATGCGCAGAGCAACGGCTGTGGTGGCAGTGGTGGTAGCGGCGGCAGTGCCAATGCTGTTGCCATTGCTGTTGTCCGCCGTGCGCCGCGTAGTGTTGGTGGTATCAAAGCCGGAAGCGCCGGCGCCAACACGGGCAGCGGCATCGCCCGAGACGGAGGCCACAGAACAGCCACGACGCGGCAAGAAAAAAGCCCGAGCTGGAAGCCGGGCTAACAAGTTTCGACTCCGATCCGGGCGCGGGGCGCGGGGGCGGTGGTGTAGTGTGGTGTGGTGTGGTGCAATGGCAGGCTGGCGGGAGCAGATCAAACGCGACAGCGGCGAGTCAACCTATGCAAAAATATCAAGTAAAAAGAAAAAGAAATAGTAAAAAAATAGCAATAAAATAGCAATAAAAATAATCAAAACATTTTGGAAAACGAAGCTTCTCATCTATGATAATAGACGTTCAAAAAAACCCTGCAAGATGGCTCCAACCAAAGAGAACTACTCATAAGCTGTCTCTAGAACAAACACAGGACGCCGCTGCTGCCGCCGCTGCTGCCGCCGCTCACCGCCGGCCGCCGCCAGTGCCCAGCGTGTATCGCTGGCTCTCTTCCGGGTACGGCGCCTCGTCATACGCCGGCCTCTGTTGCCCCTCTAGCCCAAACACCGTGTCGTCATCATCATAATCATCGTCATCCGAAGCCGACCGCAGCGACGAGCCATCCGCGCACTGGTCCAGCTCAGCCTGCAGCTGTCGCTGCTTCTCCTCTTCTTCCTTGAGCGCCTTGTTCTTGCGCCGGAAGCTTAACAGCCGCTTGAAGGCCAAGGGCCGCGCATTGGCCTCGGCGGGGGGAGGCCGGGACTCGAAGCTGTCGCCCCCCGTGTCAACAGTCAGCTCGCTGTGCTCGAGCCCCAGCCCGGGCCCCAGCTTGCGCTGCCGCTCTTCCTCCTCCTGTGCGTGCTCGTGCTCTTCCAGCGCCCGCTCGTCATCTTCGCTAAAGAATAGACGCGGCACAAGCAAATGGTACGGCACAGTCTGCCCGTTCGGGTTGCGCGGGTCGACTTCCATGTGGAGGCAAATGTCAAGCGCGCCCTGCAGGTCGACCTCGAGCTCGCCAGCCTGCTTGCGCTGCTTGGCCGTCAGTGTCGTTGGCGAGCGCTTCATGCCCGGAGCCACGGCATCCCCGGCCTGGCCTGCGGCCAAGACCGTGCCAGGAGCAGCCGGCGCTGGCGCCGGTGCTGATACCGCCTGGACATCGACAGCGCGCACAGAAAACTGCGTCTCGTCGCCGACGCTGTACTCTGCCTCCTCGTATTCGGGCGCTGCGCCTCCACGCAGACGGCTGTTGCCGTTGCTGCTCTGGTTCATGTAACTGCGGCTCCGGCTACTCGGTGGCCTCCGATCATCGTCGTCATAATCGTCAAAGCTGCTAGCCGTGTTGGTCATAGTGTAAATGTCGGATTGCGCGCCGTGCGAGGAGTAGCCTCGGTCTCTGTTTGCCAAGAGCTCTTCTCTGTCACTACGATGGGTCTGAATCAAAGGCGAAGAGGCGCGCGCGTTCCTGTGGCTGTTCACTGTGGTTGTTCCGCGGGTGCCGTCGAGAGACGACTCCGATTGGAACAAGGAGCTCTCCTGGAAAGTCCGGCCCTGCGCAGCAAGAGACGTCGGGGCCATAGACAGGCTGAACTGCGAGTAGTTACGGGCAGCGGTCAAAGGCGGCGCCGTGGTCAGGTCATTGCGGCTAGCCAGCACAGAAGACCCCGTCTGCGTATGGGCGTTGGCGTATTGCACGGGCGAACGGGCCTCGAGCTGGGCCTGGGTAACCCCGCGGCCATGGCCGGAATCGGCATTCCGGGGAGCCGGGGCCGACAAATGTTCTGTGATTGACGACTCGTAGTTGTCGTCATAGTCGTCGTCGTCGTCATCGTCCGGAGACCCCTCCCTCCCTTGGCCTCCATCGTCGTAGCTGTCATTCTTCTGCTTCTTCTTCCCAAAGCCAAACATCCTCGACACACTAAGCGAGCGTTTCGGCTTCTCAGCCGGCTCGTCCGCATTCGCGATGCCAGCCGCCGAATAGGCAGGAGGCGCATTGGCAACCTCGTTCGCATCCCGCTCGGGCTCACGTCCGCGGTTGCTGCGCTGCGAAAGACTGCGGAACAGCCCACCAGGCCGGCCAGCAGTGGTGACCGGCGGCCTTGAGCCAGATGCGTCCCCATCGGCCGTGGAGACTGACTTGCGGCGGTGCGGCATCGCATTCGACAGCCGCCTGAAAAGACTTCCCCTGCGCTGCGGTGGCGGTGCAGATGCAGGTGCAGCGACGCCCTCTGCCTCCGCACTCGGCAGGGCTGGCGTGCTGAGTGGCGTCGACTCCCGAGTCCACGGCGTAATCGAGCACCAGTTGCGGCGCGGCAAGAGATGCTTGTTGTTGCGGGCAGTGCCGTCAACATCGTGGGTGAAGATGGGGACCATGCTCTCGTCTGTCTCCTTGTCAAAGTGGTGCACCTTGTTGCGCTTGTTCAGCACATCGGCCAGGAAGTTGGGCGGGGGTGCATTGGCAATGGCTGACGAGATGACATTGGGCATGTAGCGAAAGTCCTTGTGCTTGGCAATCTTGAACTTGGGGTTCGAGTAAAACTGGCCAATGCCGCCCAGGTGGACATCACCGCTGAGAATGGTGACCCTGACGGACTTGATCATCGAGATATCCTGCAGCTGCTCAATGATCTCGCGCCGTTCGGCCTTGTGGTTCTTGGCGGTCCAGTGGTCGTTTAGGTCGTCCAGAACCTCGACGCCACCGTCGATCTTGTTGAGGAGAGAGGCAAACCGGCGCGTGCGGCCCAGCGCCTTGACTGGGTCCATCAATCTCGAAGTGAGCAGATTCTCCAGCCACACCAGGCGCGGGTAGGCAATAGGCACGCCCAGCAGCACCAGCAGATGCTTGATCTCGCCAGATTTGACGTCCTTGTAGCACCGGTCCATGATGCGCTCCCACGTGTCTTCGGAAACCACGTCGAACTCGGTGCGCTCCGTACGGCCGTCGACGGCCAGCAGGGCCACGTCGGAACCGAGATCAACCAACAGACTGCGGCTGAACTCATTGATGTAAGGGCCCCGCTTCGTGCCGAGGATCCAGCTGGGCTCTGACTCTTCTGTCTCGTCCACAATGCTCTGGTGCTGGAACAGCATGTAGTATTTGAAGGCCACGGCGCCAAGGCCCCTGAATACTGGCGAGTTCATGGAATGGTGCGGGTAGGAGCCATAGCCGTCCATGATGTCATGGTCATCCAGCATGTTGACCATGGGGATCTGCGAGTTGGCCAGGCCAAACAGGCCCTGCGAGTACCACGCACAGTAATGCTCCAGGTAAAACGTCTCCAGCTCGTCCTGCATCTCTCGCGAGAATGGCGCTTTGTTCTTTTGGACAGAATTCTTGGTAGTGACCCAGTCCCTGAGCAGGCCACATTCCTGGGAGACAGCGTCGCAGTAAAGCTGGTCACCGCCACCAATCATGACATGGAAGGGCTTGGACTGGTGCGTGTTCATGACGTCACGCCACATGGGGTCCGGCCCGCAGTAGTCGTCAGGGTTGACCGTGGCACTGAAGCCGTTGCAGCTGTAGAACATGATGTTCATGGACTGTCCTTTGCCCGGCACCCAGAAGCCCGTAGCCGGTCCGCGGTTGATGCGGTAGGCAATGCGCTGGCCCCTCTCCTTGAGCTCTACCTCGATGTTGAACCGCCAAAACGTCAGGCCTCTCTCGGCGTGCAGGCGACAGCCGCGCACTTCCTTGTACTTTCCCAGGGCCTCGCCATCAACTTCGACCTGCTTACGACGAGCGTGGAACGACCCAGGAATTTCTGTGATGCCGGTGGCGCCATCTCGCAGCGTGCGGCTGGTTTCGTAGAGGCCGTTTTCCGTCTCATCACGCGACAAGTCCAGAGCGCTGTCAACCTGATCCACGGGCCGGACATACAGAGTCTCTCCGCGACGGCCGACCTTTGGATGACTAGCAATTGGATCAACACAGTCGTAGGGACCCTTGTTGTTCGGGTCCAGCGGCTGGTAGAGCGCGATGGGTTGCACAAAGAACCGCAAGGTGGGTGCAATCTCGTAATGCGACTCGTCGTCTTTGGTGACAATCATTACAGTGCCACGCCAGAACTCTTTATCGCGGGAGTTGCTGACGGCGCTGTTGGCGCGGAAGCGGCCGGGAAGCTTCTCGCGCCGGATGCCCGTGTAGCGTAAAAGTGGGCCACACTTCAAGAACAGCTGGGGGCGGAACTTTGTGGGAGCTGGTTCATGTCTTGTCAGCTTACACATTGTGACGCTAACAGAGCCACCAGTCTCGGGGCCGTCAGTCTCAGGGGGTGGCTTACCATCTTTTCTGTCATCGTACTCGCCATCAAAGGCCTCTGCTCTACGAGGCCGGGAAGACAGGCTACCACGCCGCCTTGAAGCATCAGTAGAAAGAGTCGCGGTTGACTTTGTGCTTGTTCCATTGCTGGGATGGGCCTCCCACCAGGCATGATCATTGTGTTCAAGCTTGCCCCGGGGCTGGACCTGAACTTGGCTGTGGTTTTGCTGCTGCTGTTGTTGTTGTTGAATCTCTTGTTCGTGGGATTGGCTAAGGTCGAGAAGCGATCCGCTAAGGGTCCCGACAGTGCCCTTGCGCCACTCGTCGAGAAAGGCGGGAGGCTCGTAGAGGCCGGCGCCAGGCTTGAGGTCCTGTGCCGGGCGATACATCATGTTGGAGATTCTGTGCTGGTGCTCGCCGCGCTCCTGCGTACGTTCTTGCTCCTGCTGTTGCTTTCGAAGGACATGTCTAGGGGCCACTTCTTGAGAGCTATCGCTGGCGTAGCTTTCGTCTACCAGAGACTGCACAATCTCCTCCATTGTAGGCTCAGTGGCAGAGCGTTGAGTCTGATTGGGTTTGGCGGGCAACTGGGTTTCGGTGACACCGGACCTTTGGTGTGAAGAGACGACATCTGACGATTTAGTAGCAGCAGTCGTCTGAGCATGCGCGCCAGCAGCGGCGGTAGTAGCGGCGCGCTGGAGCTGATGCTTCTCAGACTCGATGCGCAGACGGTAGAATGGGTCGTCAGGGGGGTCCTTTTGCAGCTTGTTGCTATTCCGTCTGCCTATGGACGAGAAGCTGAAGGACGAAGATCGCTTTGGCGGGGGCGGCGGTGCATGAGGGTTCATCAGGATGGGGTCAGGCATAAAAGGCCGATCTGCTGCTGTCGTAGAGGCCGCGTTGGTATGATCTTTAGATTCTGCAGAAACATTGGCCACGGTGTGGACATACGCGGGGGGGTCAAGCGCAGTCTGGAGAGATCTATGATTCAAGGCTGGCTGGACTTGTTCGGGCTCGGGAACCGAGATATCAATGGGCTCGGGCGACCTTGTACGAGCCGGGCGACGGTAGCTAGAGCTAACGACGCCGGCATTTAGATCAGAGTCTTGGGAGTTTGACATTCTGCGATCGCGGAGACTCAAAGTGCGCTGGGGGCCACCAGCATTGGAGATTCGACGGATGCTCTCGGGGAGCATCATGTCGCCGTGTACCGAGGGTCTGCGCTTGTGTGATCCAGCTGATTCGACATGATTTTGTTTCTTTGCGGGAGGCAAGGCCGACCATTGGGCATCATTGGAGCTCTGTGCCAGCGGGCTTTTGTGAATGGGCTGTGTCTGAACCGGAGTGGTGCTGGTTGAGGAAATAGCGGTGCTATGAAACGAATTGGTGTGCAGGGTTTTGCGGGGAGTGCCTTGAGGCGTTGTTGAGGTGGGTGACGAGGGGTGTCTGCCAGTGTTGAGGACACGAGAGCCATTGGAAATATGGGGGCTGCCGGTGGCATTGGGGCCACTAGAAGCAGGAGAAGTGTGGGTGCTTGTTGTTGAGGGCTTTTGGCCGAGATGGACCTTGTCAATTTCGAGGTTGGAGCGCTCACGAGCGCGGCGTTCGGCGGCTTCGACTCTGGCGCGCTTCTCCTCTTTCGTCATGCTGTCGAGCGTCAGCTCAAGTTTTTGCAGGGGAGAATGGGAGTCGGCAAACTTTCTGCGGCTGCGGGGAACAGCAGTACTGGAACGTCTTCTCGGATCGGGAGACTGGGTAGGGGAGTTGATAACGACATGGCGGGCCGTTCCGGACTGGATGTCGTGAACGGATTTCACTGAGCGAGGAGACTGTGGCACGGGAGTCTCGCGAGCGGAGGGGGCAGGTTTCGGCGAAGCGTGCGACGCGGGGGTCTCGCGAACGGATCTGGCGGGTTGTGGGGAGGCATGTGATAGGATGGCCTCCCGGGTAGACTTGATGGGCCGAGGAGACTGCGCAGCAACAGGGGTTTCACGGACAGACTTGACGGATCGGGGAGAGGACTGCACCATTGAGGTCTCGCGGACGGCCATGATTGATCGTGGAGACGGGGCTACGGCGACGGGGGTTCTCTGCTCT
Organism: Thielaviopsis populi; assembly: GCA_017591655.1. Lineage (NCBI taxonomy): Eukaryota > Fungi > Ascomycota > Sordariomycetes > Microascales > Ceratocystidaceae > Thielaviopsis > Thielaviopsis populi. Next base: position 6,895 of record JADILG010000608.1, read on the forward strand.
CTGATTTCGGCAGGGCTAGCAAGCACGGGTGTCTGAATGCGGCTGGGGTATTGTTCTTCGGCTGGTAGAGCAGAGTAAACTTCAGAGGTTGGCATCATGGACGATTGGATATCGGAATAGGGGGGCGCAAAACGCATAGACCGAACGGAGTCGGGAATGGGAGAAGCGGGAATGGAAGATGGTGCTGGAGACTGTTTTGGCAGTGGCGGAGAGCGAAGAGGGGGCGTAGCCTGGAGATTATGATTATAAGAAGCGGCAGAGTCACGCGCAGGAGGGGTGGCAGTCGCGGGGGCCTGAAAAGGGTGGTGGTTGTAGGTGGGGACCATGGACGGGTCTTGTTTATGGTCACGGACGCGATCCCGAGTGCGAGTGCGGGTGGTGTTTATGGGAGTGGGCGAAACTGGCGGCGCATATGGGTTGCCGTTGGAAGGCCAGTTCTTGAAGGAGGACGAGGCGGGAATCAACGGAGATAGGTCGCCGGAGTTCTGGGATTGCGACTGGCGGGCGCGTTGGCCGCGGCGCTTGCGGCGGCGTTCTTCGGCTTCGGCATCTTCGGCAGCAGTGGCGAGGGGGGTCGTTGGTCTCGGGGCAGCAGCGGCAGCAGCGGCAGCAGCGGCAGCGGGAGTGGCAGACGCGGGAGTGGCAGACGCGGTGGCAGTGGCCTGGGCAGTGGCCTGGGCAGTGGCCTGGGCAGTGGCCTGAGCAGACTGCAACTGCAAATGGTGATTGGGTTGAGGATGCGTTTGCATGGACGGAGGTCGTGGAGCAAGAGGCTGCTGGAATGTGGTTGAAGTAGGGGATGGGGACTGGCGCGAGACATAGGAAAGCGAAAGTTCGGTTTCGGTTTCAGTGGCCTGAGACAGCATAGAATGCTTGTTTGATTTAGCGTGTGACTTTCGCGAAGGTCGAGGAGGGCGAGAGGACGAGGGTTGTTCGATGTCGTCATCATAGGCATAGAAGGAGTCATTGGTCATCTCGCTCTGCTGCTTTGCTTTGACAGCGGCAGAGGCGGAAACAACAGAGGCAGAGGCAGAGGCAGCGGCAGCGGCAGCGGCGGAAGCATCACAGGCATGGGCAACAGCGAGGTCCTCTTGTCCCCAGTGAGGCGCGGTTGAGCTCATGGCGGACAGTCAGCAAGTGGGATGGTGGTGGGAGGGAAACGGGAGATGAAGCGGATCGGGCTCGGCCAAGACGGGAAAAGAGCGGCGGAAGGGCGGCGGTAAAAGAAAAAGAAAAATAATAAAATAATAAAATGCTCCGGCTGCAATGCCCGGCGCAGCTAAACAGAAGAACAATGGGCTTTGTTCTATCTGAAGGGAGCAGAAAAAGCAGAGCAAAGCAGCTCAGCAAAGCCAAGCAAAAGTAAGTATGGCCAAAAAAAAGTGAATAAAAAAAAGTGAATAAAAAAAAAGAAAATTAACGGCGGATTTTACGTGTGCAAATTTCGGGCGTCACGCAACAAAACAATGCCGAGTTTCTTTGTTGGTGGCAGGAAAAAAAATATATTTAGAGAAGAAGAAAAGCCGCGGCGCGTGAAGAGACGAAAAAAAAAAAAAAAAAGAGGAAGAAGACGAGAAATTAATAGGATCGCGGTGAAGTTGACGGGTTTTGCAGTTGCCTGAAGTGCAAGAAACCAGAAGGCTGGGTGTGGGTGGGCAGTGGGCAGTTGCTTTTTTTTTGGCTATTCACAGGGACATTGCCCAACACAGAGGCGGCGGCAGGCGGCAAGAACTCGAGAAGAGGCAGCAGGAGGGACTCGAGAAGAGACAGCAAGAACTCAAGAAGAGATGGTAATAACCCAAACAAAGACAGCAAGAGCTCAAGAAGAGAAAGAGACAGCCAAGGAAGGCAGACAATGAATTATGGCGGGGTTCCACACGCTCTTCCAGTACATTAACAATCCATTACAGCGAGAAGATTGCACGCACTCGCACAAGCTTGAGACTCAGCCTATATACATAGTGCAGTTGCACACATGTCACCGCCACTAACACGGCTGTGGAGTCCAGAACACTGGCTGGGCTGCAGCAGGCTCTGAGTTGGCAGGAGCAGTCATTGAGACGGCAAGCACCAAGTCCTGTCCGTTTGCCCCGTTCGTTTGCCCTGTCCGTCCGTTTGCACTGTTCGTATTCTGTGCAGGAGCACACGCGTTCCTGCTGCATGTGATACGTGTGAAATGGTGCATGGTGAATGGAGAGTAGGGTGTAAGTCTGATGGATGTTGCACAGTAGGGTTAGGGACCCTAGCGGCCAGGCCGGCCAGGTCCTTCTCGCCCATCTCTATCCCCTACCGCGCTAGCTGATCTATTGAGTCCTCTTACAGGCAACAAATTGCGTCTGTTGATACCCAGTTCAAGCAAGAGTGTGAAAGGGTGTAGTCACAATCACAAATCACAAATCACAAATCACAAGTGGCCGCTGAGACCCCAAAAACAGACATCAATAACAGTGTGGATAAGATCGCAGGCCTGCTTTAGGCCTGGCCCACCCACTGCAGGGCTACAGGGGACCTCTAGCGCCCCTGGCGCCCTCACAGCGAGCGCTAAGTCCAGAGCGGCTTTTGTGCCCTCTAGCCGTCTTCAGGGCTTCGGGCACCCACCCACTAGCCCGTGGCCTGTGATGGCGGCCGCTCTTTCCCGCAGTAGCAGCAGCAGCAGCAGCAGGAGGGAAAGAAAAGGCAAGGAAGGGACACGACAGCCTCTTTCCTGTATTGAATGTTATTAATTTATATATGTGTCTCTAAGGGGCAATTGCGCATTGCTGCGTTTGGTCTTGCCGAATTGAAGTTTCCAACGATGTGGCAGAAGAAAATCTTTTTTTTCTTTTTTTTCTTCTTCTTTTTTCTTCTTCTTTTTCTTCCCTTTTTTATATCGTCCATATATATATTTTCCTCCCGCTCGCTTGCATTCATAACATCGCCAATTTCTTTTCTCTCTCTCTTTTTGTGCTTCATTTCTGCTCAAAGCTTCAGCACTTGCTCACGCGAGTCTCCAGGCAAAAAGTCATCACTGAAGATCTGCAGCTGTGGTTCTTTGTAGCCTGCTGCTCAAGCGTGAGTCTTGCCGTCCGTGGTGCATTTATTCACCATTTATTCACGATTTATTCCTCCTTTTTTTTTTCTGTCCGGTCTCCTCGTGCTAATCTGCCGTCTTTTCTAGTTGCCGATAAGCTGAGCTGAGCTGCGCTGAGCTGCGCTGAGCTGCGCTGCGCTGTGCTGTGCTGAGCTGCTGTGCTGCTTGCAAGGGTTGCCCTCTATCGTGACTGAGAGGGCCGGCTTGTTTCGAGTTGTGGCCTCTATCACATACACACGCACCTACATACACATCCACCCACACACTCACTCACTCACACACACCCACACACACTCCCACGCCATGCGCATATCCCCCCTTGTCGGCCTGGCCGCCAGCCTGGCCCCCTCCGCCGCCTCGCTGGCCTCCAGAAACGTGCCGCACCTTGACTTTGACACCTCCGATCACTACGTCTTGAACCTGCGCTCGGAAACAGACCCCCACCAAGTGGCCGCCAGCCTGGGTCTGCGCTACAACGGCCAGCTCGGCGCTCTCGACAACCTCCACGTCTTCACCGGCGAAAAGTCCGACCGCGACATTGCCACCGACGCCGTCCGCCGCAGCAGAAACCGCCGCCGCTCGCTCGGCGAGACCGACCTTCTCAGCAGCAGCGTGCGCTTTGTGCAGAAACAAAAGCTCAAGCCCAAGCTTGAAAAGCGCATCGTCCCTCCGCGCCCCGCGGCCTACGTGGCGCCTCGCTCCTCCAGCCGCCACCCCGGCCTGAAGAACAGCGAGCTCGATGAAAAGCTCCAGGACGTCATGGACACCCTCGACATCCAAGACCCCATCTTCAAGGACCAATGGCATCTGCTCAACACCAACCAGCCCGGCCATGACGTCAACGTCACCGACGTGTGGCTCAAGGGCATCACCGGAAACAACACCATTGTCGCCGTCGTCGACGACGGCCTCGACATGTACAGCGAGGACCTCAAGGACAACTACTACGCCGAGGGCTCCTACGACTTCAACGACCGGAGCCCCGAGCCCCGGCCGCGTCTTTCCGACGACCACCACGGCACCCGCTGTGCCGGCGAAATTGCCGCCGTCCGCAACAACGTGTGCGGCATCGGCGTCGCCTACAACTCCAAGGTCGCCGGCCTGCGCATTCTTAGCAAGATGATTTCCGACGCCGACGAGGCCGTGGCCATGACGTACGACTACGAGCACAACCACATTTACTCGTGCTCGTGGGGCCCGCCCGACGACGGCCGCAGCATGGAGGCTCCGGGAGTCCTGATTCGCCAGGCCATGCTCAAGGGCATCCAGGACGGCCGCAACGGCCTGGGCTCCATCTACGTCTTTGCCAGCGGCAACGGCGCCGCGAGCGACGACAACTGCAACTTTGACGGCTACACCAACTCCATCTACAGCATCACTGTTGGCGCTGTTGACCACAACGGCGACCATCCGTACTACTCGGAAAAATGCTCTGCCAATCTGGCCGTGACCTACTCTAGCGGCAGCGGCGATGCCATTGTGAGTTTTACACACCCCCTTATCTCCTTTCCCTTTCCCTTTCCCTTCTCCTTTCCCTTCTCCTTTCCCTTCCCCTTCTCTCCGCTCACCCGCTAACATCTCCTCCCCCCCCCCCCCCATTCTCCAGCACACCACCGATGTTGGTGCCAACAGCTGCTACTCGGGCCACGGAGGCACGTCCGCCGCCGCCCCTTTGGCCGCCGGCATCTTTGCCCTTGTGCTTCAGGTCCGCCCTGACCTTGGCTGGCGAGACATGCAATGGCTTGTCGTCATGACATCCACACAAATCCACTCCGAGGATCAAAAGTTGTGGCAGTCCACCTCCATCGGCCGCATGTACAGCCACGTTTACGGATACGGCACCCTGGACAGCTACTCCATGGTCCAAGCTGCCAAGACATGGCAAAAGGTCAAGCCCCAGGCCTGGTTCTTCTCTCCCTGGCAACACGTCAACAAGAAGATTCCCCAGGGCACCAGCGGCCTGGTCAGCGAGTTTGAAATCACCGAGGACATGCTCAAGGCCGCGAACCTGGATCGCGTTGAGCACGTCACCATCACCATGAACGTCAAGCACCAGCGCCGCGGCGACTTGAACGCCGATCTCGTCAGTCCCAGCGGCGTCGTTAGCCACATCTCGGCCCCGCGCCGGCTCGACGCCTCGTCGGCCGGCTACAACGACTGGACCTTTATGAGCGTTGCCCACTGGGGCGAGACGGGCGTTGGGAAATGGAAGGTCATTCTCAAGGACACCATTGTCAACGACAAGACAGGCGTCTGGACCGATTGGCACCTTAAGCTGTGGGGCGAGTCCATCGAGCCCGACAAGGCCACCAAGCTGCCCATGCCTACAGAAGAAGACGATGCCGACCACGACAAGATCGAGACCCAGATTGCCTCGGTGTCCACCACTTCTCTCGCCACCTCGACCGCGTCCAGTACCGAGGCTCTGCCGACCACCGTGTCCACCGACCACCCCGAACGTCCCACTAAGCCCTCCTCCTCAGCGGCCGAGTCCGAGACGCCCACTGCTTCACCAACCTCGGCCCCGACCTCGACCTCGACCTCGACCGTGCCAGCGCCGCCGACCTCGACCACCGAGGCTTCATCGTGGGTCGACTGGCTGCCGTCCTTTGGCAACAGCGCCCGCGTCTGGATCATTGGCGCGTCGACACTCATCGCCTCTTTCTGCGTCGGCCTCGCCGTGTACTTGTTCCTCGCCCGCCGCAAGCGCCTCGCCAACGACTCGCGCAACGCCTATGAGTTTGAGCCGCTGCAGGCCGCCGCCGACGACTCGCACCGCATCGAAAAGGGCGTGGCGGGCCGCGGCGCCAGCGGCGCTGCCGGCCGCACGCGCGGCGGCGAGCTGTACGATGCCTTTGCCGGCGGCAGCGACGACGATGACGACGACGAGTTTGACGACGTCTACCGCGACCGGCCGCAGGGTGCTGGCCGGGCCTCTGCCGGTGGTGCTGGTGGTGCTGGTGGTGCTGGTGGCAGCACACGGTCGCTGAGCGACGAGCCGCTGCACACCATTGGCGACGATGACGATGATGACGATCAGGATGCAATCAGCGCTGCGAGCGAATCAGACCGCGAGGAGCTGCTGCCGCGCGGCAACAACGGGTCATGAGAAGAAGAAGAAGAAGAAGAAGCAGACATGCAGTGTACCTTCTTAGAACGGCGTAGCATACCAAGCATGCGCGTCGACACGGGCGCAAACGGGGGAAGAGAAGAGAAGATAAGAGACGAATCCACACGCAGTCTTTTATAGTTTTCTAGTATTGTCTTTTTGTTTTTTTTGTCATCATGTTATTCATAGCCTTGTAAAGAAATACAAAGTAAAAGTAAAAGAAAAAGAAAAAAAAAAAAGAGAGTCTCCCAGGGGTTGTATGTGTAGCTGGGGCTCCTCTGCTTGCTGTCATCATGGTATTCTGTTTCGTTTTTAACTGGCGCTAGACTACGTGAGTATGAAGGCGAACAAGGGCTCTCTCGGTAGATGAAAAAAGAGAAGAGATTTGCTCCCCCCCCCCCCTCCCCTCTCCCCCCCCCCCCTTCCCCCCCCTGTATTTTTTTTTTTTTTTTTCCTTTCCTCCTTCTTTGGCTCTAGTTTGAGCAGGGAAATCCCTGACGATGCCT
>JADILG010000609.1:0-13540 GCA_017591655.1 Thielaviopsis populi
GAGACGTGTGAGAAAAGGAAAAGGCGGGAAAAAATGGTGGGAGGGGAAAGAAAAAGGAAAAGATATTGTTCAGAAGTAAGTAAGTCTGGGTAACTTGAATCAAAGACTACAGATACCATCCAAGCCGGCATGCGAGCCCGCCCGCGCATATTTATATTGTTGCTCCCAAGATACGTAGCCCGAATCACAGACGTACACAATGAAAATCTCACTCACACGGCAGATAATAGGAGTCGAGTCATCCAAGCCTCCGATCCTCTGGGCCAGGCCAGGCCAGGCCAGGGCAACCACGCACGCATGGCCAAAACAAACATCAACATTGGAATAAGTCGATAAGACGATATATCGGTCAAGGATGTGATGAAAGCGATAAATGCACTGATAAAATCAGCAGCTTATGGGCGTGGTGTGGTGTGGTCTGTTTTTGGTGTAGCTTTATCTGGGGTGTTATCGATGCCGCAAAATCTCAAAGTGTACATGCGCTATGCCTAGATAGTTCTGGGTTTTGACGAGTGGGGTCCGGCAGCTCGCTCACCGCGAACCAGCCAATCAGGTCTGGCTCTGGCTCATCCACTTTTGACTGCAAATCCAGTCCTGATTGGCTTACGGCAAGGTGAGGGAGACGGACTGGACTAGACGGACTTAGTCGGGGCTTGTGCTGCAGTTTGGCCGCTACGGGATTCTTCATGCTCGTTTCGGTGAGCCCTGCGCTAGCGACGAAAATAAAGAGAGACAATGGGCCGTGGTACAGTACAACAGTGCAGCCAGCCCGAGGATACGGCCTCCCTCGCAAACAAGCTGCTCTCTTCGTCGTGCTTTTCTCGGCGTTGATCCGACACCAGCAGGCAAACAGGCGTGTAATCTTCCCGAAACCCCGACCGGGCCTGCGAAGAATGAAACGGGGTAGGTACAGTGTGCAAATCATTCGATTCTGGTCTGCGCAAAGAAACTACCTCCATGAAATGAGAAGGGACCAGCACGCCACCTGCACAGAATCAACTGGCAGCTGCATTAACAACATGCAATTTTACGAATTAAAACCGGAGTCCTGTCGGAAGCTACTGTATATGGTAGGCGATGCTATGGCTGTAGTACATGTACATACATTAAACGGCAATTCCTAAGCCTTTATGCTACTGTAAACATGGCTTCTTGGGTGGCTGTTGTCTGTTGTTGTCTCTGTTTTTTTCGGGTTGTTCTCGACTGTGTATCTTCTTTTGTGGTTCGAGAAGCTGGAGCCATCAAGGTACAGTGGTGCCATTACTGGGACAATGCTTTCTATAACTAAACCCTATACACACCCTAACCGCCAGCCTAGCCGTCTCTCTCTCTCTCTCTCTCTTATCAACCCCTATCTCCTAAACCCTTACATGGATGCGTCAACTCCCCAATCCTGCAAACGGCAAACAGGGCTGATGTCAACAGATCAGAGCTCCTCCGCCGTTGGCCCAGCTCAGCTTGAAACACAGACGTCCCACCCACTCTGACGCAACTGAGCGTCCACCCCGCCGCTGCTGCCGCCGCCAACATCACAACCGTCGTCTTTCACTAACTTTGCTCGCCATGCCGTATCAAGCACAGGCCATCACCGACGGCTTTTCGGCACCGTCGGGCCTAGAGCTCGGCCTGAACCAGATGGACCTCGACGCCGGCCAGCTGCCCATGTTTATCGTCGAGCGCGTGCAGATGCAGTTCTCAATCGCGGCTGATTTTGTGGCTGCCCAGGTTGCGAATAATGTCTTGGTATTGGCGCTATCAAATGGCCGCATATTGCGCATTGATTTGAATAAGCCCGAGGATATTGATGGTAGGCACCCATCACCTAGCCACTCGTCTATGCTGCTTGAGCTATGCTTGCTTTTATGCGCTCTACTCTAGCTAACCTGTTCCTCGCCGCCGCCCCTTCTCTTCCCTATCAGACATCGACCTGCCCCGAAAAACCTCGGAGATTGGCGTTATCCGGCGCATGTTCCTCGACCCGACTGCCTCGCATCTGTTGGTGTGCACATCACTTGGCGAAAACTACTATCTCCATTCACAAACCAAGATTCCCAGGCCTCTCAGCCGGCTACGCGGCGTTGCGATTGAGAGCGTAGCCTGGAGCCCGTCCCTGCCTACTGCTTCGACCCGCGAGATCCTCGTTGGTGCTGCCGACGGCAACATCTACGAAGTGTTCATCGAGACATCCAACGAGTTCTACAAGAAAGAAGTCAAGCATCTCAAATCACTACACAAACTATCCGATGGTCCTGTAACAGGCCTATATGTCGATAGCATCGCGCCAGACATCAGACGGGTGATGATTAGCACGCAAACACGGCTGATCCATCTCGTTGGTAAGACCGGGCCCATGCATGACAGCGCCGGATCCATCTACACACGCCTCTTTGAAGCCGAAGAGCCTACTATTCACCAGTTACAAGACTCCACAAGCCACACATCGTCCTCCTCAGCGCTCATAGTTTCGCCCGATTCTCCAAACGCAAATCCATATTACGAAGACCCTCCCGAGCGCGTCTTTGCCTGGCTGTCTTCACAGGGAATTTTCCACGGCAAGCTGCTTCGGGCACCAACATCACAAGAGCTGGGAAGCTATGTCTACAGCGCCTCAAAGCTTCTTTCGCGATCGCAGCTTGTTGAAGCGGCAGGCAAGAGATCTGGCCATGACGCAATCGACGCCATAGCCCTGACGCAATGGCATGTGGTGACGCTTGTGGGCACAAAGGTCATCATCACCAACCAGCTAACTGGCGAGATTATGTATAATCAGGCAGTGCTGGATGCAGGCGATCCTGCCATTGGCTTTTCAGTCGATATGCAAAAGAACACCTTTTGGCTATTTACGGCAAGCGAAATCTTCGAGATTGTGATTAGAGACGAAGACCGGAACATATGGCAGATCATGATGAATACCCAGCAGTACCCAGCAGCTCTAAAGTACGCCAGGACGCCAATGCAAAAAGAGACTGTGGCTACTGCATACGGCGACTTTCTGATGAAGAAGGGCCAGTATCTGGAGGCGGCTGATATCTATGGCCGTAGCAACAAGCCCTTTGAAGAGGTTGCCCTGGGCTTCATCGACGTCGCCCAGACAGATGCTCTGCGCAAATATCTGCTTGCCAAGCTGCTGTTATCAAAAAAGGCCGCCGTCATGCAGCGCATCATGATGGCGTCTTGGCTCGTGGAGATTTTCATGGCGCGGCTCAACAGCCTGGAGGACGATATCCTCACGCAAACCGAGCCCTCAGAGTCAGCCGGCTCCAGTCAGTCACAGGAGCTCATGAAAAGCGTGCGCAAAGAGTACGAGAGCTTTGTCATGCGCTACAAAGACATCCTCGACCGCAAGACAGTCTACGAAATAATCGGCAGCCATGGCCGAGAGTCGGAGCTGCTGTTCTTTGCAGAAGCAGTCAACGACTACGGCTACGTGCTCACGTACTGGGTGCAAAGGGAAAACTGGAGCAAAGCGCTGGGCGTTATCAAGAAGCAGACGGATCCCGAGGTGTTTTACAAGTACAGCAGTGTCCTTTTGGTACACGCTGCGACCGACATGGTGGAAATTCTGATGCGGCATCCTGATTTGAAGACGCGGAGGCTCATTCCAGCACTGCTAGAGTACAACCGCAACTTTAAAGGGTCACTAGCACAGAACCAGGCGGTGAGATACTTGCTGTACGTCGTCAACCAGCTCAACTCCAAGGACGCCGCTGTTCACAACACGCTAGTGTCCCTGTACGCCTCGAACTCGGCTAAAGACGAGTCGGCACTGCTGTCATATCTCGAGTCCCAGGGCGACGAGCCTCGCTTTGATTCGGACTTTGCTCTGCGGCTGTGCATTGAACATCACCGCACACTTTCGTGTGTGCACATTTACACCAACATGGGGCAATATCTGCAGGCCGTGGACCTGGCTTTGTCACACGGCGAAATCGAGCTCGCGTCGGTTATTGCCGATCGGCCGCTGGACAACCCGGCGCTACGCAAGAAGCTCTGGCTCGCAGTGGCGCGCAAAGTCATCTCACAGTCCAACGGCGACGGCATCAAGCCGGCCATTGAGTTTCTCAAGCGATGCGATCTGCTCAAGATTGAAGATCTGATTCCGTTCTTCCCTGACTTTGTCGTGATTGACGACTTCAAGGAAGAAATCTGCGCGGCGCTCCAAGACTACTCGCGCAGCATCGATGCGCTCAAGGCCGAGATGGACGAAGCAGCGCAGACGGCGGCCAACATCAAAAGCGACATTGCGGCACTTGACCAGCGCTATGCCATTGTCGAGCCGGGCGAGAAGTGCTACGTGTGCAGCCTGCCGCTGCTGAGCCGGCAGTTCTTTGTGTTTCCCTGCCAACACGCCTTCCACTCGGACTGTCTGGGCCGCAGGGTGCTGGAGATGTCGGGCATGGCCGTTAGTTCGCGCATCAAGGAGCTGCAGATCCAGGTCACCAAGGGCCTGGTGTCGGGCAGTCGGCGCGAGGCCATGATTGCCGAGCTGGACGGGCTAGTGGCCTCGGCATGTGTGCTGTGCAGTGACCTGGCCATTCGGCGGATCGACGAGCCGTTTGTGAGTCCGGACGAGGACCAGTCGGCCTGGGCTCTGTAGCGGACATGGAAGGACAGGGCAGGGCAGGACAGGCGGGAGGGGCGGCGAGCTGAGCGAGTCTATTCTTCACTTTTTTGTCTGTTCTTGTGCTTTTGGTGTCGGTGACGTCATGGGCATGGTGGTTATGGGTGCGGTGCTACGTGCTTGCAATGTGCAATGTCCTGGATGAATATTGCGCGGTGCGGTGTTTGTTGTTTCTTCTCCGGCTACTGTTTTCTTTTCTTTTTTTTGGGGGGATTTTCTGTTTGGATTATACTACTTATTGCATTGACACGGGCGCCTTGTAAATCTTTGTCTGTATAAAAGATCTCTTGGAGGGCACGAGATGCAGCCAAGCAATTTGGGGCGTTCATTTGTTTTGTAGATGTTTGCTTGTACAGGTACAAATAGCAAGAGAGGGAGAGAGAAGATGGAAGATGGGGGAGGGGGAGGGGGTGGGACTTGCTACAAGATCTGCGCAATGTCTATGCTGAAAACCTGAACTGACGTGTGTGTGTGTGTGTGTGTGTGTGTGTGCTTTGGGGTGTGGATGGCTGGAGAGCGGGACGACGATGACATCTAAGACGGGTTTTTATTTTATTTTATTTTATTTTTTATTTTATTTTCTTTCAGTGGTGAGTCCTGTTGTGGCGGAGGGGAGACTGACTGCGCGGCCAATACAACTTCGAACGCGTGTGAGAGCCACGACGACGGCCAGAACTACTTGTTGGTAGGCTCAAGACGCAAGTCGCAAGACGTAAGTCACAAGTCGATGCGATGCTTTTTCATGTTCCGGAAGCCATTCACGTCGTGTTTCAACCCGAAACAAAAGAATAAAACTAACCGATAAAAAGAAAGCACTTAGTCCCAAAGAGGAAAGAAGCTTCAAGGGCCAGCCAATCGCGTCCAAGCAGCTTCTCCAGCCAATCAGCGGGCTCCTTCTGTCCAAAAGCGAGCGGTCCCTGCTCCTTCTCTCTTTTGTTTTTTTTCGTCTACTTCTCCGTTCTTTCCTTGCGTCGTCAGCATTCGGACAAACAGGTAGCGATGACGTAACGCAAGAAAAGAGGGTTGTTTTCATTTGGCAGCAACGTCACCGAGAAACCGCAAGCATGTGATGGTGCTCCTTAATACAAGACGCAGAATTGGGCTTTATGACAACCAAGTAAAACTGTGAGAAAAACACTGGTCGGAACTCCCGCAAAATACATCCGACGGCAGCAGTAGTAAGCAAAGACGTGAGTGAGGTTAAGTAATGTAAGACAGAAGAAGGCTGTCAGCAGCAGCCTTGACGTCCACACGGCTCCAATAATCGCTTCCCTGGCCAGGCTTGGCAGTCCAATCGCTGTATTGCTGGTCCGGAAGCCATGGAATAGACCCCCAGTCTATTGGGCTGGGGGGGGGGCTTTCTGCTTTGTGATACTGGATACGCCATGCCAATGCCGCCCAGCCAGGCTCTGAACAAGACGCAACAGATGGGAATGCTACTTGGATGCGCAACACGGCTATAATAGAAGCCGGAATATGGTATCTTTTTTTCGAGCCAGAAAAAGAAGAGCGCTAAGCAGACACTGACTGTCGCTACTAGGCCCTTGGCCCTGTCAAGTCTGCGGCACATTCGTGTCATCATTGTTTCCCTTCCCGCAACATGGTGGTGGTCTATGTATTGGGACGGACAATGACAGAGCCGAGGAATGCTATAGAACTGGGATGGAAAGCATGGCGTCGTCTTTTATCCAAGTCTGGGGGTCTTGCAGGCCTCGCCAGAGGACGACACGTGAAAGGCGGCGGCGGCGAGAGTCGATACATGTTTATGTAGGTACATGTGTACATGTGTACATGTGTACTTGCACTGGTAACCTCAGTAGGGAAGTTACCCAACTCCGCGTAGATCCAATGCCGGGCCTCTGTTTGATCTCTCTTTGGCCTTGTTGCAACTGCCCCATAAAAAGCCCGCTGCCAGCCACCATCTGATGGTAGTTGCACTCTTTCCATTGCAGTTCCGGACTGCCTGCCTGCCTGTCTGCCAGAGTCAAGCCCAGCATAGCGCGCCTGCCGTGTGTTGCCGTGTCTATTTACTTTTTATGGTCTGAAGCTGAAGCTGCACCTGCTTCACGTCTTGCTTGATAGACAAACAACGCTGTTCCTGCCGTCTTGTGTTTGGTCATGTTCCTTCCCAACTGAGATCTAGTCTTGTTCCGTCCGGTTAGTGTTTTTTTTTGCAGCCCTTCTTTTGGTTCTTTCCCTACGTTTCGTTTGCTCTAGTCTATCAGGGTGCTTTCTCCTTCTCCAAAGAGCCTTTCACGAATTCTCCCACATTCAGCTGTATTCTCTCTTCTTTTTTTTTGCCTTCTCTTATATTCTCTGGCCTCCCCGCCTCGCTTCTGCCTCTGTCTCTCTTCTCTTCCTCCAATTCTTTGAGCCTCGTCACGCCTTTTTGCCTCTCTGCCTTGTACTTTTCTCCGAGACCTGCCTCGTCATCACTTGCACAGGCATTACGAGTCCCGCCCGCCAGCGCCACTTGATTTAATTCTACATTTATTTATTTATTCGTTTCTTTTTCTTCTTTTCTTCTATTTTCTGCCCGTATATTTCTTATTATTTTAATCAGTTGCCGCCTTCATCTGAATTCGGCTTTTGTCTTCAGTCTTGTTTCCGGTCCCTTTCATTGCGCAGTCATATGTTAGCCCGTTTCGGACTCGGACCTGAGCCTCATTAACACCAGCACGCTTCCATCCAAAGCTTGATATCGCCGTTTTCTGCTGGCCGGGTGCAGCTGTGTGCCAGACTGGGCCGCGTTTTCTTTTGTCTTCACTGCCTTATAAAGCTGCGCTCTCTTCTTCTCTTCTTCTTGTTTTCCTTTTTTCTTTTTGAAACTCTTTTCCCCCAGCACCGCTGCTGATTCTTAAATTGACTCCGCATCATACCTCTTTGTTGATTACCACAACGCACAAATTGCTATATAGTACTTCAACATTGTGCTTCAACATTGTGCCTCAACATTTGCTTCAACATCTTGGTCAATATCCTTGATCTCTGCTTGACCTCTACTTCAACAATCGCCTCTCGCCTCGTCTACTTCATCTCGGCCTCAGCCCTCTTTACACAACTTCAGCAAAAGAAAATGCTACTCCAAACCCTCGTGGCTTCCGCCATTCTCGGCGCCGCCGCAGCCCCAGCAGAGCCCATTACTCAGTCTGCGTCTCACCCCCAAGCGCGAGTTGTTGCTCTTGGTATGCAACGCTCAGCCATATCCAATCCCGTCATGCGTGATCGTTTACGTCGCCGTGCGACTGTTGAAACATCTCTTGACAATCTTGTAAGTCCGGGCTTTCTCTGCTTTACTTGTGCTTGCACGCCGCTCAATTGGAGCCCTGGATCCCGACTAATACAGACTATCCGCTTCAATAGCAAACTCTTTACTTTGCCAACGGATCTGTGGGAACTCCCGCACAAGATATCCGCATGCACCTTGACACCGGCTCTTCTGACTTGTGGATCAACTACCAAGACTCCGTTCTCTGCCAGAGTCAAGGCGATCCCTGCGCACAGTCCGGCACTTACAACCCAAACTCATCATCCACCTACGAATATGTCGGCTCCTACTTCAACATTACCTACATGGACGGTACTTCCGCCGCCGGAGATTATGTCACCGACACCTTCTCTCTCGGCGGTGCGACACTGTCCGACTTCCAGTTCGGCATCGGCTACAGTAGCTCATCCAGCCAGGCCATTCTCGGCATCGGCTATCCCATCAACGAAGTCCAAGTTGGCCGCGCTGGCCTAGACCCCTATGCCAACCTACCACAGAAAATGGTTGACGACAACCTCATTTCTTCCCGCACCTATAGCCTGTACCTGAACGACCTCGGCGCCAACACCGGCACGCTGCTGTTTGGTGGCGTTGACTCGGAAAAATACGAGGGTGATCTCTACACCATTCCCATACAGAGCCAGAATGGTGTCTACAGCGAATTCCTGGTCACTCTCACCAGTGTGGCCATGGGTAGCACCACCCTGGGCGAGAACATGGCCCAGGCCGTGCTGCTCGACTCAGGCAGCAGCCTGACCTACCTCCCCAACGACATTACCGACGCAATCTACGACAAGGTTGACGCTTACTACCTCGAGAGCGAAAAAGTCGCCTTTGTCGCCTGCGACATTGTTGACGAATCCGGCTTTGACCTGACTTTTACTTTTTCCAGCCCGTCCATCACCGTCAACATTGACGAGCTTGTACTCCCGGTGCAGGACGTGCAGGGCAACGACATGACCTTCACCAACGGTCAGCAAGCCTGCCTCTTCGGCATCGCGCCCGCCAACGGCTCGACCGTCGTCCTGGGCGACACCTTCCTGCGCTCGGCCTACGTCGTATACAACCTTGACCGCAACGAAATCTCGCTGGCCCAGACCAAGTTCAATACCACTGCCAGCAACATCCAGGAAATCACCGGCGACGACGCCGCTGTCCCCGGCGCCACTGCCGTCGAGAACCCCATCCAGGCGACCGCCGGCGTCTCGCAGACCGGTCGACTGGACGCTTCGGGCAGCGGCGGCGGAAGCAGCTCGGGCAGCGGCGGCGCAAGCTTGCTCCGGGGCATTCCTCTGGGCATGGCGGTGGCCTCAGCCATGGTGGTCATCCTGGGCACAGTCGCCATCTAAACACAAGCGTATCTTTATGTAAATTTTGTTTTTACACTTTCATTTCGTTTACTTGATTTCCATTCTCTTTTTTTTCTGTTCTTTTTTTTCTTCCTTCTTTACGATGACTTGCTTCTTCTCGTCCATCATCCATAACGATACCCTCCGCCACGACCAAACACAAAACCAACCTACAAGAAGAACCCGGCAGAATCTTTGTCTCTTTTTCTCTTTTCTTTTTTCAATCAGTATCGACAACGACAATGGCAGACTTCATTTCACGACTCTTATCCCACTCCCCCACCATTTGACGATTTTCAGTATAGCCATATTTCTTGCTTCTTTTTTTCTTTTTTTCTGCTCTATACGATATACGTTACATATAGAGAATGACAGCGTCTTGCTTTTCTTGTTCTTATTCTTCTTCTATCTCTATCGTCAGTCTACTTGCATGTGTATGTATGCGGCCATGTCTTTACGTGAATATTGCATGATCTCCCTAGTATTAGTCAAAACAACAACGCCTTGTCATAAAAGGGAACACGGCCAGTTTGTGCGCGGTAGAAACAGAGTTTCTTGTATTAACTTTCTGATATATGTACGACAAAGTAAATCAAGACGTGATTCTGTAATAACAACAACAAAAAAAAATTGCCGAAACAACAGTCATTATGCTTGGACTCATAAAAAGAAAAAAAAAAAAAAGGAGGGGGGGGGGGGGGGGGGGGGGAAACAGACAAAGCTTGCAAGTCCGCCAACAACAGTAAAAAAGAAAAATCAAAGCGGACAAGAATAACCCGCAAACTTGTCCTCCACAAGTGAGCAAGAAAAGACCGTGAAAACGGACCAAATATTCAAAAAAGAAAGTGAGAACAAGAGAAAAAAAAAGATTAGATAGGGCTAAGAGAGAGAGAGAGAGAGAGAAAGAAGAAAATCGCTGCAAAAATATCAGACAAGATTTAGGCCAAAACGAAGAAGAAAAAAAGGCGCATTTTAAGGAGGAAAATAGGAATTTCGCTGTGCACCGGACCGAGGCGTCCAGTCATCAAGTAATCCAGGGAGAAACCCAATATTAAAAGTTAAAAAAAGGGTATGTAAAAGGAGCGTAAGAAGGGTTGAGGGAATGTAAAAGAAACAGAAAAAGAAGAGAGCGTAGTCATGTTATGCGTAAAATAAAGTTTTGAAAAAAAAAAAAGTCCCGAGGTCCGAGGCGAGGCTGCTGCCATCAGGCCACAGGCACCAAGAACTTGCTCAGCATCAGCTCGTCGGCGTTGGGCCGCAGGTTGTGGTCAATCTCAAACGTTTTGCCCAGGAACTCCTTGGCCTCAGCAGACGCCGTCTCGGGAATGGTGGGCGTGGTTTTGGAACCGCCAATCTTGAATATGGCCTGCAGCTGCGTGCAGTCGGGGAACGGGTGCGTGCCCGTCATCATCTCCACGACCAGGCAGCCAAGGGACCAGATGTCGGCTTTGCGCGTGTACGAAGTCTGGCGCACAACCTCGGGCGCCATCCAGAAGACGGAGCCCTGGAGCGAAGGCCGGTTCTTGGCGTTGTTAGTGCCGTTGAGAATGTTGGACGCCTCCAGCTTCTTGGAAATGCCGAAATCGGAAATCTTGATGGTGCCCTTGTTGTCGACGAGGATGTTGGCGCCCTTGATGTCACGGTGGATAATGTCTCGCTCGTGCAGATACTCCAAGCCAGTGAGAATCTGCCGGACAAAGGAGCGTACCAGCGGTTCTGGCAGAGCACCATACGAGTTAAGCATGGTCTGTACCGAGCCACCAGGCACGTACTCGAGGAAAATGTTAAGATACTCGGCAGACGTGCCGCAGCCAAGGTACTGCACAATATTGGGGTGCTTCAGGTCACGAAGCAGAGAGATTTCGCGCTTGAGGGCATCAATCATGCTCTTCTTGCGCTGGTCCGTCTGCGACTGCGTTCCTGTGGGTGCCTGGACCTGCTTCACAGCAAGAAGCTCACCGGTAATGGCATGAAGGGCAAGGTAAACACTTCCAAAGGAACCCTTGCCAATAAGCGCACCCTTCATCCACTTGTTGTCGTCCCATGATTCGCCAGACAGGAAGCTCTGCAATTCCTCGTCCATCTCCTCGCCATCTTCATTGAGGGCCTCCTGGAGTTCCTGGATGGAGCCGGATCCGGATCCAATAGTGGCGGTCTCGTCGTTGTAGTAGCTGCGGCGCATCATGGTGTGGCCATCGGGATCCGTGACGTTGATGACTGTGGGCTCAACAGTGCCAGGGGGGTACTCAAGGAACGACTTGCGATCGCCGGCGCCAGATTCCTCGGCAAGAGGCTCGAGAACAGAAGATGCTACCGAGTCGCGGAAGTTGCCTAGGCGCGAGGGAATACGCGGCTTGTTACCGTTCATGCTGAGCCACGAGTCGGCGATGGTGGGAATGGGCGGGGCATCCTGGATGCTGGAGGCAAAGCTCATTGTGCTAGCAACACTGAGGCGGTGGTTGACACGGCTGAGTCGAGTAGAACGGCGTACAGACAAACGCGCGGTCCGATCGATATCCTCGCGGGCATGGTCGGGGAAGTATGAGGTAAGGTCCGAGGTGATGAGCTCACTGGGGGGACGCAGTCCGCCGAATGGTCTCAGTTGGCTTTCATTGCTCTTGCGGCGCATAGAAGGGGGGACTGATGAGTCAACATCAAAGCCGCCATCAGAGTCTTTGGGACTGGTAGCAGCAGCGTAGCGCGTATGCACCAGGGGACGCTGAAGACCTTCATTCCAGTTTTCACCAAGCAGTTTCTGAACTTTGAGCTGACTGCGCTTGTTGACCTGGGTCTCGAGGGCGCGCATGTGAGACTGTTGGGTTTCCTGGAAGGCTATTGCGGCAGCGCGATCCAGCTCGGCCTCACCTGGCTCCGAGGCGGAAACCCGGCGCAGAATCAATCTGTTTCTCTCGGGGCGAGTCTGGTCCTTGATGATGCGCCAAAGTTCGGTGTCTCCCAGGCGGCGGCACTGGCTCGGGTCAGGCTCCAGGCCGTTTAGAACCCAGAAACAGTAGTTGCGCTCGTAGTCTTCACGCAGTGAAAACTTGCGCAGAGTAACACGCATAACCTCTTCACATGTATTGCAGTCTGAGATCTTGACAACCTTGGTGACACCTCCGTTGGAAATGACTCGAATGACATCCTGGCCCTGGGGGAGGCCGGCCATGAGCGAGCCGTCAAAGCTGGACTTGTTGCGTATGTGAGTGTTGGCCAGTCTAGCGGACTTGTTGGAGTCGGGGGGCGAGCGAGTGCCACTGTAGGCAGAGTTTCCGGCGGCGTAGCGACGAGAGGTGGATGGGCGCAGGTCGACTTGCGAAGGAGACTCCGATCTTGAAATGGACTTTCCGGCATCTGAGGGGGCAAGCGAGTCCTGGTACGAGCGAGAATAGCGGCGACTTGAGTTGGGGTTGAAAGAGGAGCCGTGGGAGCGAGAGTCGTTGGCCAGGGTAGAGCTAGCCGAGTGTGAGAATTGGGAGGAATCAACATAGCCAAACGAGTCCTAAGAGAGATGGGAGAAGGCGGGGGTTAGTTTGGAGGGGAAACTTGAAAGCAGTGGATGGAAGATAAGGGCAGTATGGAAATTATTGCGGCATACCCGATTGCGCTTCTTTTGGTTGGCATACGTCTTTGTACGCAGCTTCTTAATGCTGAGGAAAAGACGGACACGGTCACCAACTTTTTCAATGCCCATCTCCTTGAGCACGTCCTTGTCCATTTCTAGCAGGTTTTCGCCATTGATGTGGTTGTGGCGGAAGAGCATCTCGTAGTCGCCGCACTTGACAGTGTGGAGATATTCACAAACGCGATCTTCGTCCCAGTTTTTAACCGAGTCGGAACCTTCGCCGTCCGAGAACTCTGAGTTTGTTGGGCTGATGACGAAGGCATGGCTGGAGGGCTGCATGGTGGTAGGATGGCGAGCAGGAGGGAGGGAGGTGGTGGTGATCTGAGGGACCAGGCCTGTGCCGGCAGGGCCAAGAGAGGAGGAGCCAAAAGCTTTTTGTGTGAGCATGGCCATGACTGTGGTGCGGTAGTGGGTTGATGTAGAACAGGATGAGCCAAGGGAGGCTTCACTTTGAAGGTGTTGGACAGAGGGGGCCCGGAGCTGGTATTAGGGGCGGCGGATTCAATGGGCGGCGGTATATATTAGGGCCACGATTCGGAAGGCTGAGGGCAGAAGGCCGAAGGTGCACCGGTCAAACCAGCAGATTTATTAGAGGAAAGGGGGGGGGGGGGGGGGAAAAAAAAAAAAGGGAAAAAATAAAAGAAAAAAAAAAAAAAAAAAAAAATGTGAGAGGAAAGGAA
>JADILG010000610.1:0-13531 GCA_017591655.1 Thielaviopsis populi
GGTGAGTGTTGGGTGGGAGGGGGGGTGTTGGTGGGGGGGGTGGCAGGTCTGTACGAACATTTGGGTTGGCAAGCTGTATGGCGCAACGCAGAGGTTTTCTTTCTTTCTTTCTTTCTTTCTTTCTCTCTCTCTCTCTCCCGGCTAAACCTGCCCTGGCCTTGCAGGCTTGTCTCGCTCTGTATTCTTCTTGTTTGTTCTTTTATTCTTTTATCCCCTAGTGCTGCATTTTGGCGTAACATGGAGAAGTGGCAAGGAACAGTGGCACAGAGACCAAGTCAACAGATCTCACAACGGACCAGACCAGACCAGACCAGGCCAGACCAGACCAGACCAGACTGTGCATCCATCCCACACAATCTAGTCGGCTTCTTCTATGCTTCTTTCGCTTTCTCTCCTGTGACACCACGGCTCCAAGTATCTGCGACCGCTCCAAGTATCTGCCAAGGCCCCAAGGTATCTGCGACTCGGTTGGCTCCTTGCCGCAAGCACCGGCTGGCCGCCGCTGCTTCACATGCCACAAGCTGCCGTTCTGCTGTCCTGGTATTCTTTTCCTCTTCTGTGCCTTGTTCTGTGGCGGTGGCTAAGACGGGTGTAAGGACGAAGGACGATGGTGTGCATTAGCTCGCTGCTTGTCTCTTGTGTTGTTCTAGAAGCATGGCGGAACGAGGGGGGGGGGGGGGGCTGGCTGTGACAAAGCTAGGGTTGGTCTTGTAACGCAAAAAGAGTGAATAGGACTGTTTACATTATGCAGACAGTACAGCGCACTACAGCACCCTACGGTACATCACACTACACCACTTCCGCCACTATTGCAATCCCTCTCCTAGTCAACAAATTACCCGCAAACATCGGAAACGGATGGCGACTGTCAAGCATCCTTCATTCCATTTCGGATGTGTGCGTCTGTTGGGAGGGGTTGTGGTCATGTCCGCATGTTATACAAGACCAACTATAGCCGTTGCGTGCCTGAAACAGCAAGCCAGATCTGATATCGTATCTTGTATCTTGTGCTTGTACCTTGTATCGAGTATTTACTCTCTGCTGTCTTCTATTGCGTCTCTTTCTTTCTTCTTTCTGGCTCTCTGCTCTCTCTGCACAATCAGCGTTCCTGTGTGCTCGTAGGAGTGTGTTGCAGACTCAGCTTTGGGCTGTAAGTGCGCTGTAGGATTCAGTTGTCTAACCCTCCCAGCGCTAGACCCTTGCTAGGGTTATGCTAACAACATCTTGTGTAACTGAAATCCTCCTCCCCCCCCCCCCGGCCTCACGTACCCTGGGCCAACAGACATGCAAGATGTGATTTAAGCGTTGATTGGGCTTCTGTTTGCGTGTCTGTTTCTATGCCGGCAGAGCTTGCAATAATCTCTGTTTCCAGGCATGGGGGGGTGGACAACAGAGGCCTAAGCCGAGGGACCTGGGACCTGGACACAGGACACTCACTCACTACCCGTGTCTGAATTCGCAGGTGTATTGATAGCAGGAGGCACCGTATCGACTGAGCTACTGCAGTCTGCAGTCTGCAGTTTGTAGTGTGCTCCTGTGGTTCGCCTCAGACAGCTGCCCTCCCTTGCACCCCCTCCTATACAACTCTTGCCCGCCGGCATCTTTCCACGGAACTTGAAGCTCTCCATGGCACTGCATGCAAGACCACGACCGAGACCACGCCCGACACTGGCATTGGGGCCTCGCGCTGGAAATGCGACCGACGACAAGACTACAGACGTTGAGACGCCGCCACTCAGAACTCAGAGCCTAGCCCGCAGAGGTCTTTGCTTCCGTTTGGGTCTGGCTTGATCAGGCCATGCCGGGCATGCGAGTACTCTGTTTGCTCTGTATCTCCTCACATGTACCCTCTGCATCTTTCTCTTCGCACCCTGTCTACCGCCTTTTCTTTTTTTCTGCACCGGGATCTCGCTCGTCTGGCTGGCTTGGGGCGCTTTGTACTAGTGTCACCACGCCTGTGTCGTCTTTTTTTGTGTCTGCCTCTGTCTATTTCCGCCCTTGACGCTGGGCATTGGGCTCTGTTGGGTGGCTTGTGTCTGTGGTGCCGTGTGTGTCCCTCCATGTTCTTTGGGGTCCCGGATAAGAGTCGGGCTTTGCTGTTCTTTTGCTTCCTGTTTCATTGTTCATTGTGTGCTGGGTGCGTGTACGGCTGCCATATAGCTAGCTTGGTTCTTGTGTGTCAGGGACAAGAGTACTGCTGCTAGCGAGTAGAAAAAAGGGCGTGCCTTTGCTCTTTGTTCTCCTGAGTGTTCTGTTTACCGTATCTTGATATTGCTCGGCCGGTGTGTGTCCAGGCCAGCGCTGCGTTGTAGACTGCCTTTGTGCTCTTCTAGCCTCAGTATCAGCATCAGTACTAGCACCAGCACTAGCACCAGTACCAGTACTACTGCTAGTACCAGCACCAACATCGTCCAGGTTCCGACTCAGACTCGCCTGCTGCCCGAATGGCTTCAAACCGGCCAGGCCTCTCTGCAGCATCGCTTTCGCCCTTGTCTCCACCACGGCCACTGCCTTCGGGGGCGCCGTGGCGACAACCCAGCCAGCGACAAGGCCACAGTGACAGTGAGAGCCAGAGCCAGAGCCAGAGCCAGAGCCAAGGTCCATCATACCACTGGCCACAGCCATCTGTCTCTTATATGCCTCTCACTCAGCCCAATGCGTCTCTCATGCGCTTCCATCCAGCTTCCAGTTCACATCAACAACACCAATATTACTCTTCCCATGGCCAGCTCCAGCCAGCGCAGCCAGCACAGCCAAGAGATCCGCCTTATCACGCCGCCCACGATCCGACCGAGAGTTTCTTCCATAGACCGCCCATCCACCAACCGCTCTACAGCGACTTCGGACCAGTTCAAGGCGGCAGCAGCATGTATCCCGCACCCGTACTTGGCGGGCGGCTCCATGAACAGCATCATCATCACGGCCACCACGCCAGCGCAGACGTGGGAAGCTTCGCCATCGCCCGACCATACGAGCCATCACACAGTCTTTCCTTGCCACCGCCGCCATCACCACCGCCGCAACCGCCGCAACCTGCCGCGCCCGGCTCTGTCTTTGACGTTGACACGCCATACTCGTCGTCCTCGGGGCCGGCCACGCTCAACGACGAGAACATGTCTGACGATGGCTACGACGGCCAGTCGTCGGCGCAGAAGATGACAGCATCCGGAGCTGGTGGCGACCGGAGAGCGCAAAGACGCAAGATGAAGCGGTTTAGGTACGTACAAAGGACCACTCAGCGCAGTGGCCACTCGACGTAGTCGCCACCATCTACTGCAGTGCCCCTCTCCGTGCTGCTCCGTGTTGCTCACCTCCCGCTTGGCAGATTGACTCATCAGCAGACGCGCTTCCTCATGAGCGAGTTTGCCAATCAACCGCGGCCGGACTCACACCGCCGTGAAGAGCTCTCTCGGCTAATCACCGGCTTCAGTCCGCGGCAGGTGCAGGTGTGGTTCCAGAACCGGTAAGTGCCACATCGGGGTGTTATCGTTGAAAATCTCTTCTTTTTCTTTTCTTATCACAAACGGCCTTTTTTTTCCTTCTTTCCTTGTTTAGCATTGCCAGCGTGTCCTCTCTTCTACTATCGCTCTCCTCCATCTCCGCATCGTTTCGGCTCTCGACTAATCTCCAGACCCCCTACACAGCCGTGCTAAAGCAAAGCGCCTCACCGCCGACGACCGCAACCGCATGATTGGCATGCGTGCAGTGCCCCAAGGCTTCGACAACGTCAGCGCCCTTCGCAGCCAGTATGGCGCTATTCACAACCTCCCCACAGACGGCGTAGTAGGCAGTTCCCATCACCAACAGCCGCAGCCACAGCAGCCGTCGCAGCCACCACAGCCACCACAGCAGCACCAGCAGCACCAGTCCCATCAACGGTCCTTGCCCGCCCGAGGCGCCATGGCCGGTGTATCAAACTACCCCATGTCCAGCTACACCATGGCTGCCGCGTCGCTACTGGCGTGTGCGCAACAGCCGTCTGTCGCCTCTGGCTATCACCCGGACACTCCTCGGCATTCTCAACATCAGCCCCAGCCAGACCACCAAACTTACGAAAGCAGCGCCGTGTCGATGCCCAGTCTGGCCCGCAATTTATATTCCCCGCGGTTCTCTGTGTCTTCAGGCGGTCTGGACCCCGCCGCGCAAATAACTCTGGGTGCCAATGTAGCCTCTAGAAACAACTTCCACTCACTGGGCCCGCCGCCTCATATGTCCTTGTATGGGCTTGGCACTGCTCAGCACCAGGACGTATCAAGCCCATTCGAGACCACGGCGTTGTATTCAGGTTCGCCTCCAATATTCTGTCCCTTTTTAGCAACAGGCCCTTTTATTAACCGTCACTCTCACCTTAGTACCATCGTCGGCTATGTCCTCCAACTACTCATTATTGCCACTGACGCAACCTCATCAGAGCCACGCCAGCCATATTCACGGTGACAGTCACGGTGACAGTCACAGCCACAGCCACAACTGCAGCACAATCCCCTCAATACCTCTACAGACAGACCCCAAAAGCATACCAGTTGCATCTATCCCAAGCTCCCTACCACTCATCTTTGATGGGCCTGGCTCGTCACACCAGCCTACTTCCTACCACCCCTCCACCACCGATACTACATCACTCAACGCCCTCGAACCCTTGCTGTCAGCCCACCACCCCGGCCAGCCCTGCTACTCCCACATACCAACAAGCCCTTCTTCAATACCCGCCGCCACGCTAGCTTCACAGGCCCTCCGCGAGATGGAATCGACCACGTCAGCGGACGCCGCGGCGCCGACGACTGTGGAAAACAAGCCAGACCTCACGCCAACCACCTGTGAGACACAGACGCTTCCTCCCGCCCCGGCTCTAGACCGCCAGCACGGGCCTGTACATATCAAGCCGGAACGCCCCGTCTTGACCTCTGCCCCAGACATGTCTGCGCTCTCGGCACTACACCGCGGCTCTTAATCCAGCACCCAATCTCCCCTCCTCTCTTCCTCCCCTCCTCCCCCGGGATACCTCGTGCCCTGTGCCCAGTCCAGGGGCTCCAGACACGCACAAGATCCGGCCAGCGACCTGTCTTGATTTCTTTTTCTCCTGCCCTTTACTGTCTCTTCTTTCCTTTGTCTTTGTCTCGTCGTTTGTTCCTTGATAGATATGAGCCTTGGTCGTTCACTAGTTATTCTGTCCGCGCTACGCTAGCATTTTGTCACTTTCTTTGCTTTTTTCTTTGGTTTTTTTTTTCTTTTTTTTCGTTGTTCTTTCTTCTCATTCTTGTCAAACAGCCCGTCAACATGGCCGGCTTTTCCCAATGACTGCTTTTGTACTACAGTTTCCAACTCTAATTCCTATTTGTTTAAAAGAAAAAAACAAAATATTTTTAAAAAAAAAAATAAAAATAAAGAAATAAAATAAAACTCATCTCAAACACGTCTCTGCATGTTTCATTGTCGTTACGCATGGAAAGAATAATACAAGAATAATAAAAATAAAAATAGTGTGGAAACGTGCGACTAACAACAGCCCCGAGCATTTTATATGAACTTGGAATCAGGCCAGACACTACTACACAAGTCACACATCACACGTCGAGCCATCGGAGCACGCAGATGGGCTGGCAAGTTTGCAAGAAAGAATGATATTGAGAGTGAATCTATTACTAGAAGGCGCTCACAAATGGGTATATGTTTATAGATGCAATGCACAACGCATATCCTTTGCTCCAGAGATCCCATCCAGTATTTCCCGTGGCAGATAATCTTTGTCGTGATTGTTGGTTTTCTTTGGTTTGAATTGTGTGAGGGGGTTTTGTTTTTACATCCGTGTCCAGTGACCCTGGTCGTTCGTTTTCTCTCTCTATCTCTCTCTCTCTCTTTCTCTCTCTTTCGCTCTCCCTCTATTTAGTCTTGTATACCAAGATTCTGGACAGCACAGGAAACACACAATCTCTAGTGGTTCCCCCACACCCCCCCCGAGCTCGTCAATCTTAATGTGCCGCCTTGTCTGCTTGCGCTCGCTCGGCATTTAGTCCTGGCCGCTCCACTTCATGGCGCCGGGCACGCGGGTGTCCTTGACCACAAACTTGCAGTTCTTGAAGGTGGTCCACAGCGAGGACCAGAAGTTGGCATCCTCCTTGTAGTACAGGTCGCCCAGCACAGGGACCAGAGCCTCGGTAGCGTCCTCGGCGTAGTAGAAGGGAATGCGCGAGAAGAGGTGGTGCACGACGTGGGTGCCAATGATGCCGTGGAAGACGTAGCGGTCGATCCAGCCATAGTCACGGTCGACGGTAGCCAGAGCACCCTTGACAAAGGACCAGCTGTCGGCGTCGTAGTGGGGGACATCGGGGTGGGTGTGGTGCAGGTAGGTGATGGCAACCAGCCAGTGGTGGACCCACAGGTAGGGCACAATGTACAGCAGGGTCATGTTAGTCCAGCCAACATTCAAGCCCAACTGGTAGACGCAGTACACAGTGGTGGCGAGGCCAACGTCAGACATGAAGATGTAGAAGGCTTCGGTGGGGCGGAAGACGCCGCTCCAGGGGTCGAGGTGGCTGCGGCGGTACCAGGGAGTCTCCTTCTGCAGGGACTCGGGGCCGGCGGTGGCGTTGACAAGCAGGTAGATGGGGAAGCCAAACAGCTGGTGGAAGATGAGGCGCAGCAGGGTGACGATGGGCACGTCCTCGAACAGGTCGGGGTCTACGAGGGCGGTGTCACGCTTGGCCGAGTGGGATGCCTCGGTGTTGGGGACAAAGGCCATGTCCTTTTCCATGTGGCCGGTGTAGCGGTGGTGGCGCGAGTGGGAGTACTTCCAGCTGAAGTAGGGGACCATCAGCAGCGAGTGGGTGGCCCAGCCAATGATGTTGTTGAAGCGAGGGTGGAGCGAGAAGGCGCCGTGGCCGCACTCGTGGGCCAGAATCCAGAGGCCGGTGCCAATGAGGCCGTTGACGTAGCCGTAGGCGGCCCAGGCACCCCAACGCAGGTACTGGTTCTCAAGGCCGGGAATGTACTTCTGGGCAGCCCACATGAGGGTGAAAAACATGAACAGGTCCTTGATGAGGTAGGACATGGAGATCCAGACCTTGGGCTTGAAGCAGTGGGGGGGGATGACACTGCGCAGTTCATCGACGGTAGGGAACTCCTGCTGGCCCTTTGCAGGAGCGGCGGCGGTGGCGGCCCTCTGGTTGGCCTAGGTTGGGATCAGTAAGGGTGGACAAGCAGTGGCCGGAGGGGGGGAGAGAGAGGGGGAGACGGAGAGGCGGGGGAAAGGCCAGACCAGACCGGATCACGGAGTTGTGCCGTCAAACGGTGATGGAAGAGACATGGGACTTACCGCAGTGGCCCGGACAGTACTGCCAGGCATTTCTAAAAGAAAGAAGCTGAATAAGGGGAAAAGGAAAAGAAACTTTCAAAGTCTCGACAAGAAGCAGAAAAGAAGAGGAAGAAGAAGAAGATACTACGATGAGAAAAGAGAAGGTGCGTCAAGAAGGGAAGGAAAGAAGAAAAAGATTTTCTTGGCTGGAAAGCGAATCAGATGCGGTAACTGGCTTCTCGGGGCTTGTGTTCCTTCTGTTTCAAGCAAGGACGATGGCAGCGAAAAGAGCAGGAGCCACACAAGAACAAGAACAGGAAAGACAGACAGCAACAAGACAAAGACTGAAAAGGGCAGGCAAGGCAAGGCAACCGGGAACCAACGACACACGGAAGGAAAGAGCAGACAAGAAGAGAAGGAGGGGGGAGATGAGGAAAAAGAAAAAAAGAAAGGGAAGGAGACGAGAGAAGAGAAGACAGGAGGAGGATTCAAAGGGTCAAGAAAAGGAAAGGAGAAACCACACCAGCGACAAAACAACAAGCACAGTGGGTGGTTCGAGAAAACAAGCAAGGCAGGAGTCCACCCAACGGAAGGATTCCCCCAGTAGACAACACACAACTACCAGCTTCACAAAAGAAGGACGGTGGGGGGACTGAACTAAAAGGGAGTAATTGCCCAGGAGAACAGGCACAGGCAAGAGTAAGCCAGTCTACCAGTCTACAAACAGGCAATTGCCAACAACATCAACATCAACAACAATGCTTTCGACCAACAGAAATAAGGGCAAGTCCGCCCGGAGATAGGAGATAAGAAACGGACGGTGAAGACGGCGCTGGTAGACGGGCAATAATAGGACATGGCCGCACCGTCCCGTACTGTAAGGCAAGCATGCAAAGAAGTATAAAAAAGAAGAAAATAAAATAAAATAAAATAAAAAGAGACTAGACAGCCCTTTCTCTCCTACATCTCGTTTTATTTTTCAGCCCTGGAGAGGAGGAGAGCTAAGCCCGCCGTCGTCGTGGCCGCCGGCCTCGCACTTGCCCTCGTTCGTGTCTCGCTTCTCCGTCTTCCCCTCGCTCTGTTTTAGCGTGGTTTCCCCGTGTTCCTTTTGGCCTTGGCCTTTGGCTTTGGCCTTGTAGCTTGAACGCTGCTACTGCTACTGCTGCTGCTACTGCTGGAAGTGCAGCCAATTGCAGGTCGATGATTTGATTTGATTTTTTAACACTGCTGCTGGAAGAGGAAAGAGCGCAAAAACTGCACAAAGCCATGGAACTTAGGGTTTGGCGAGAACCAGAGAAGGAGGGAACTGTCTATCTGGTTGGCTAGATATGATATGCAGGGCCAGGCCACATGGCGAGATGTTGGAAAAATGTTTTGTGCGGTCCCTGTTTATGCACATGTTAAACACAGATAGGATGCTTATCTGATGTTGCATGTAGTGTCGTTGAATTTTGCCTTATTCTTTTCTTGATCCTTTTCGTTTTTTTCTCTCTCCTCCAAGTCGGCTAGACCCTTCCAACGCCCACACGCTGAAATGTGGGCTGGTACCATGTCTTTACAGGTACGTACCTGTACCTACTCCCAGCCTGTACTTCTATGTGCATATATACATATATACATACATACACTTGTTCGCTAGAAGCTCATTGTTGCTCGACCCAGCCTACACGATATAAACAAGCAAGAAGCCCTGCATCACATGCAAATGGAAAGGGGAAGGGAAGAGAAAGGAAGACAGAAAGAGGTTGCAATTAACCCTAGCTCCTCGGCCTTCTTGTTACGGACAAGATTTGCATCAAGAGTCTTGGGTTTGTAGTGTGTACCTGTCAATCTCTTTTTTCCGTTGTATATGTGCATAGGTATATGTATGTACTGTCTAGTAAATGTACATATAGAGGCAAGAAAAAAAAAGAAATGGAAACGATGAGAGGGGACTTGTCCTCTTTTTTTTTTTTATCCACTTCCACTTCCACTTCCATTTTCTTTTTATTTTATTTTATTTTATTTTCCCTTTTCTTTTTCTCCGTGCTCAATGTATCTGTACCTCTCTGTACAAACACATGCATAGAACTTGCCATCCTCTTACTGTCATGATGAGGAGGGGGGAAAGGGGGCTAACAGTCAGCCCGCCACCCTCATTAACAGAGCCGCAGGCCGACTGGCTGCAGGTCTCAGCTGTATCTGCCTATAGCCGTTAGGGCGGTCCCCTGAAAACAAAAGAATGAACGATAGAACGAAGATAGAGATGTGGCATGTGGAAGGAGGAAAGAGTGCTGGGTCCACAATTCCCAGCTCACAACACAACCCTAACTGTCTCTTTCCATTTTTATTCCCCCCCCCCTCTCCTTCCCCTCGTCACTGCCAATTCTGTCTTTCTCTCTCCCCTTCCCCTGGCTAAGAATATGGTAGTTAGTTGAATTCGATGGAGTACAGATTGTGGCGTGAAAACTCTGCAGGCTGCAAGCTGCAGTGTTGATTCACAAGTCGTTGTCGTTTTTGTTGGTGTTGGTGTTGGTGTTGGCGTCCTTTCTTTTTTTTCTTTTTTTCTTTTTTTCTTTTTTTCTTCTTTTCTTCTCTTTTTTGTTGAGGAGAAAAAAAAGACAAATAGGAAAAATGCAACTTCCCTTTTTTTTTTCACAGCTTGTTTGCTCTCTTTCTTTGTTTGCATTCATTTTCACATGCTAGCCTGGCTCTATGTATAGTATACATGAAGGTACAAACATACAGCATTGTATTGCCCTCTAGCAAAGTCCATAGAAGTAGAGCAACAACTTGGCCCAGCCTAGTCCAGTTCGCTAGGGGGGAGGAGTCCACTTGAGGGGAGAGGGGCTTCGTTTGGTCCTTCCTCCCCCCCCCCCCCCCCCCCCCATCCTGTCTCACCGCCTTCATAGTGTTGTTTCTTTCCCTTTTTGTTGTTGGACCCAGCCGGACCTCTGCTAAGCAAGGTTAAAAGGGGACCTCTGCTTACCATGTACCAAGGTACCAAGGAACCACCAACCAAGGAACCACCAACCAAAGCAGCCAAGCGGCCAAACGGCCACCAACTAAGGGGATGGATGGATGAATAGGCCCAACCGAGCACAGCAAGACTCAAAATAGGCAGTTTTCTTCTCTTTATCCTACTTTTTCTTGCCTCAACCCCCTTAAACATGGGATTCTGTCCTTTGTTGGTTGGTTGGTTGGTGTGTGTATTGCCTGAAGAGCTTTTTGATATGTGATAAAATACTAGGTAAGCCTGAAGAGCCAATTTTCATGAAGACGTTAAAAAACCGCTTGTAGCCACCAGCTTCTTCAACAAGTACCAAGAAGCCAGCTCGCTTAGCTCAGTTGGTTAGAGCGTCGTACTAATATCCCACCCGGAATATCAAGTAATGCGAAGGTCGCCAGTTCGACCCTGGTAGTGAGCATCAACACATCAACCTTCATTTTTTCATGTTCTTTTTACTTTTTATTCTTCTTTTTTTATTCTTCCTCTTCTTTTAGTGCGCAAGAGTCTGTTTGTCGGAACTGCATGCACCGTGATAGATACGACTTGTTATATAAATTCATATAAATCTGCTCCCATTACGCGTCTGTTCACGCTGCTGCCGTACTCCCCAGCACGCGCCCGCCATGGCTCTCCTCTACCCGCCCCTCGTATCCGTGAATGCCTCCGGCACTCTCCATGGTAAAGGGCGAAGCCGCAGGCCCGTCCAGCACCGCCAGTTCCTCGGGCCGGAAGACGCGCGGCAGCAACAGTGTTCTCACGGGGATCAGCAGCATGATGAACACGGGGAAGCCCACGGCGGCAATGGTCTGCGTAATGGCAAACGTGGCCGCAAAGCCCACCAGCTCAATGGCCACAAAGAGCCAGACGGCGCGGTTCCGCACCACGCCGTGCGCGCCGGGCCGCGCGCAGGCGCGCAGCGGGAGGTTCTTGGGCGTCAGCTGCCGGTCCTGGGCCAGGAACACCAGCTTCTCGGTGATGCCGTTGCTCTCCAGGGCCTGGACGCCCATGACAAAGAAGAGCCCCGCCAGAACTCCGTGCGGGATCAGGTGCAGCACGTCGAGCAGCGGGCCGGTCATGGCGATGAGCGTTAGCAGGCCCTGTGCCAGGTTGGACACGCGCTGCTCAACCACGTGTGTAACCACGGGTGCGGCTCGCGGTTTCTCATCATTGGTGGTGTCGAAGACAGTGGGCGACGTCGACGAGCTGGCTTCGGATATGCTGGTCACGCACAGCGACTTGGTGTGGTAGGGGGCTTGCGGGATCAGGCCATTGGGGAACGGGAGGCCTAGGATGCCGGCAACGCCCGTGGTGATACCGAGAAGAAAAAGGTCCCAGTGGAAGCCGGCGGGCTTGCGGAGGGGAAACTCGATGCCCTGGGCAATAAGGGACGAGACTAGAAAGAGAGAAGGGAGAGTTGGTATACTGTGGCCAATGAATACTAGAGAGGGAGAGGGGGAGAAGAGGAGAAGAGGAGAAGAGGAAAAGAGAACAAGAACATACCGTTGTGATCAAACCAAAACAACACCGTCAGCAGCACGGCAAACGGCAGTGCCAGAAAGGCCTCGCCCACAGAAACATTGCGCGGGTCCACGATCCACCCACTGCGGCCAGTCGGCTCAAACGCCGCGCCGGTCGGCAGCGTCTCGACATGGACGGCGCGCATGCGGCCAATGTGCACAAAGCCTGTGAAGAAGACAAGCGTCAGCGGCGTGCCGTAGTCGGCGACGAAGACGCGCACGGCATGCAGAAACAGTGGGCCGTCGCCGACCTTGGCCGCGGCATAGGCCACGAGAAAGACGAGCAGCGCCAGCACCGTGGACAGATAGAAGGCCTCGGCCGCCGCCGGCGTCGACACGTCCAGCCGCGCAAGCACCTGCACGCCCTTCTGGATGTAGATGCAGGCCACGTAGAAGCCAAAGATGTCACAGGGGAAGCGCGTGACGTAACGCAGCAGGTTGCACGAGTTGGTCACGGCCAGCACGGTGTGCAGCACGGCGGCCCACAGGCCGATCCAGCACATGAAGGCCATGTAGTCGACGCCCGACGCGTGCATGATGTCGTACACGGTGTAGTTGAATACGGTGATGGGCCCCGTGACGCCGACGATGACCAGCGGCTGGCAGGCAAAGAGCGCAAAGACGACAGCGCCGAGCACGGACGCCAGCAGCACCTCGGTCACGCCGTAGTTGTGGTTGGTGCTGGCGAACATGTCCAGCGAGAAGGCCAGGGCCGGGAGGATGCTGCGGAGACAGACGGCGATTAGGTTAGCAGACGGGGCAGACGGACATGTCAAGGGATCTGGGGCGCATACTTGGCAAAGAACATGTACACCGTCGCCGGCACAACGCGGTAGTCCCACGCATCGCGCCAGTCGCTCACGTAGAACGGAAGCCGCCGGCGCAGGTCGCGGACGATGCCTTGGCACAGTGCGAGTTTCATCGCGAACGGGCCACAGCGGAGACGGGCGGAGACGGGCGGAGACGGAGGCGGGCGGAGACGGAGACGGGCGGAAGATGTTTTGATTGGCCGGCGGGGAGGGAGAGAGGGGGGAAACCAGAGAATAGAGGGCGAAAATATTATAGAAAAAAAAAAGAAAAATACTAAAGAAATACTTCAGCAATCTCCCTCATCATATTCTACGCCAAAAAAAAGAAAAGAAAAAAAAGAAAAGCACAACTCTCAATAATAATAATAATAATAAAGAAAAAAAAATTCAAATCTCACAAAAAAATCCCGCCTCACCGAGAAAAGAATAAAAAGAATAAAAAGAAAAGAAAAAGAAAAAAAGGCGGATGATATTTCAAGTGGGGACTAGACGGTGTAGAAAAGGGTAGGAACGCGGGAAGGCCGCCAACAAACAGAAAAAGACGGTCACTTCCTTTCTTGATCGACAGCGACAACATGGCGCTGACTAAGCATGACTGGCACATTGAGCACGAGGAAGGACACAAGCTTGGATCTGTGGTCATGGGCGAATCAGCTTACACGATTCACAGCTTCACAAGGAGACAAGCGACGACACACACACACGCACACACACACACACACAGAAAATGGCCAACACGATACACCAGCAACAGAGCAATAGTACAAATAGGAAATGCCATGGTTTGGAGACAGTATAGTGTGTTGTTACAGAAGGTGAGCAGGTAAGTGAGAGGGGGGGGGGGGGGCAAAGGAAAAAAAAAGACGCCGATTTACCCGGGAGCAAAGAGAAAAAAAAAAAAAAAAAAAAAAAAAAAAAAAGGAAA
>JADILG010000611.1:0-13491 GCA_017591655.1 Thielaviopsis populi
CTAACCCTAACCCTAACCCTAACCCTAACCCTAACCCTAACCCTAACCCTAACCCTAACCCTAACCCTAACCCTATTCTTGAATTTTCTTGAATTTTCTTGTTTGTTGTATATCAATGGAGCCCTTATATGCAACCTTGTGATACCGCTCAACTTCCTGGTCCTATTTCAGAGGTATACTTGTGATGTGTATTATCTTGTACTATATTCAAATCTCACAAGGCGGCTCTTTAACAGGACAGTTAAAGGCATGACGAAACTCCCGACTATTCGTTGTAGTTCCCTGACTCCGTATTTCCCGTGGTGCATGCGACCCTGTGAAAATCTCGTTGAAAGTCGACTCTATAGTAGACTTGCCACACCACAAACCACCATACGACACAAAGAACAACTGCTCGGGAGTGAAAAAGTCCAGACCAGGCAACATCTCGTTGGTCTTCTTCGACGTTTCCGCACGTTTCTTCCATGCATTATATGAAACTGACAGCCCAATAGAATCATTGATGTTCTCGTTGAATGTAGACGTTCCGTTGACATACAGGATGTCGCCATCAACTCCAGGGACTGTAAATTCCCAATACTGGTCAATGAAGCACTGGGCTTTGTCCTTGAACTCACGAGTTGTTTTTTCACTCCACCAGTCGCGAAGCTTCCTGTCTTGGTCATAACGACAGCCATTCGAGCCAAAGGCATGACCGATCTCATGCCCGACAACAGCGCCAAAGCCTCCATAGGAGATGTAGTCAGGAATATCAACACCAAATACTGGCGATTGCATCATCCCGGCGGGGAGCACGACCTTGTTAGTAAGGATTAAATAGACTGCATTGGATCCAGTGGTCCTCACTGGCCAGTCATTCTTTCCAGCAGGCTTTGCAAGACCTTCCCATTTCCTCTTAGCCTCCAGTTGCCGCAAAGACCTCTCATTTTCAAGGTACGCGTCCTTTTGCACTTTGGAGTGTGCATAATACCTAGATACTGTGTCTGCGTTGGTGATATCTGGTCCACTATTGCTGTCTTCGGGACTATAGCCAATCTCGAAGGCCATGTTGTTGAGCTTTTGAATGGCTATCTTCGCTGTGGCGTCGTCCATCCAGGAGGTAGCTGATAGCCTTCTTTCAAACTCTGATTTGATATCACTCACAAGATTTTCGGCAAATGCCCTTTTGGTATCCGAGAAGAGATTTGTAATAAACAACCGGTCAATGCCCCAGCCAAAGCCCTTCTCAACATGATCAATGCATGTCATCCACCGCGTAGATGAATCATATGCATCGAGATCCAACGCAAAAAACCTCGCTTTAAATCTCTGGATTTTCCTGAATGCATCATGCTCGACATAGTCGGCATAGGACATGACTACCCTCCAGTCAAAATATGCCTGTATGACTTCAGGGGACACGGTTTGAAGAATGATAGGAAGGGCTTCGATATAATCGCGCGCATGCATAACGACATTGTCAATCCGGACTCCCTTGGGTGCAAAAGTCTTGACAAGCCTCTCTAGGCCTATTTCAGGCGCAAGTTTAGCAGCTTCAGACAAGCTCATCACATTTTTCTCAAACTATCACAAACATGTCAGACGAATGGATATTGAACACTATTATGGGAAATGAAACTTACCACTTCATTGTTGATGTAGTCTTCGTCAGGTATAGCCATAGCAAGGTCGGTCTCCAGACTAACAACCTGGCGAAGCACCGATCCGGGTGTATTAGGGTACAATATACGAAGTGTCTCGACAACAAGATCACCATACTCATCAAGTATGTCTTCACTTTCGTAGTAGTACTTGGAGGGGAGCCCTTGTTTCAGCGGTGCACCAACCCCAATGACAACAGAGTCTGTGTCATGGAAATCAATATGCGGCGCTAGATTCACCAAGCTGAGAATGCCATTTTCCGTCAGAGCTTCAACGTACTCGTTGACAGACTGAGATTCATCAACCTTTTTAAGCAGTGCCTTTAGGGGCTTCAGGCCAAGGGCTTTGAGGGACTCTGTGTCTATGCAAGCATCGTATACTGTCTTCATCTTGTTGAAATTGACCTCATCGGGGGATATGCCACTGGTGTATGGGCGTTCAAGGATCTCGCGCAGAAGCTTCTTGGAGGTTTCGGCCATGATGATAGCGGTAGACGTTTCGTACTGATCGGGACGGAGGTCATTTTTTAAGTCCCAGCCACCGCATACCAGTTCGTGAAAGCCGGTGCAAGGGTCTATAGTCTTGTAGCCCGGCGAGAGCTTGGCAAGAATCTCCGCGGAAATATGCTGGCAAGCAGCCGTAGTGCAAATTTCGGCACCAGCCTCATTGGTGGCAGCTGGGGTGCTGGAGGTGGAGGTGGAGGTGGAGTCGAGAGTTATCTCGGCGTGGGCGCCAAGGGCAAGCGAGGACGCTGTTAATACAGCGTGTGGTCTCATCGTGACCTTGGGTCTGACGTATGATTCGAGATACGGCTTCCAATAAGCTTGGTACACATGTACAAGGTAGTAGGCAAGCCTTTCTTTGTTTTTCCTGGGTGGGTGCCCCTCTTAAATAGAGCTTTTCTCGACATTCCACGATATAAGAAATCGATCGGACTGCATGAGAACAGATTCACCAGCAACGGAATTAGACGGGCAGGCAGCGAGTTTCCCAGGATTCCTGGAGCACGGTTCAGTTTTGCAACGGCCAGATTCTGAAAGATCAGGAGAAAGGCCTAATAAAAGGGACGTGCTTGGGACTACTCGTGCCACGCCCTGTTAGATTACCAAGTCAAATGCAGAATGACTAATTACCAGGGCGTGACACGAGTAGCGAGTAGAGAAAAGGCTGGACCAGGCAATAAGAGCGCCGGGACAGAAAGCATGAGGCGCCTGAAGGTCTGTTGCAACTCATGGTGAGGGCTGGCAATTTCGAATACACTGGAACATTTCTTGACGCGTCGCCATGGTACCATATCGGCGGACTTTTGATAGGTAGGCATGAATTCGCCAATCCTAGTACTTGTATGTCTCGAGTTGATCTTCTTTTAATTGGCTATCTTTCGCTCGTAGTTGGCTGCATAATGTTGGCGGGAGAAAATAACAGATAACGGGAGCGGATAGCGAAGAGGAAAAGAGAACTTGCTCCTGTCCATACGCCGGCGTCCATCTGCATCTTGGACGAGGAAGACTTGTATCCGGATAACTATGACCCTATCACTCTAGGGTTCACACCGCCTACACTAGGGTCTGGTCCATCGGTGACTTTTTTAGGGTCTGTTGGATTTTTCTTTCGTTGCCCAGGCCCCAAGCATCAAAGCTTGTAACCCTTCTTCATCCTTCCATAACCTCTAGGTCGTGCTATGCTGCCATGCTATCGCTGAGCCAGCCTTCAACCTCTCCTCATTTACAAAGGGATTCACAGATAACAACCACAAAACCACATATGCCAATGAAATACAACAACACACACTGATTTCAAAAAATCTCCATCTCTAACCCTCCAACTGCCACCTCCAGAATCAACATTACGAATTGCCTCTCAGTCCAGGAACGTCAGAAACAGCCTACAAACGAGCCAAAACAGAACACATTTTGTTTTTATTCGCTCTCCCTCACCCCATCACCCACATACGATCCCAACTGTTGACAGCAAGACGAGACCACCGATCATCACACATTCGGAATCAAACGACGCGCAGAAACCTCCCCCCCACCCCCACAAACACGCACACATCCCCCGCCTTCCCCTATTGACTTGACATTCGCTCCAGACTGTTTTGTCACGATGGCAGGCCGTATGGTTCTGTATAAACTGGTGGTCCTTGGTGACGGAGGTGTTGGAAAGACAGCGCTGACGATCCAGCTGTGCTTACAACATTTTGTTGAGACGGTGAGCAAGCCTTTGCAACGGGCCATAGCCTTCCTGTCACCCGTCCCTTTTCCGCCCTAGCCTCTCCTTGATGTGCTTGTCGCCCTTCCTATCCGCTCTGCCGCCGCTCCTCACCCCTCTCCCTTC
Source organism: Thielaviopsis populi (assembly GCA_017591655.1). Taxonomy (NCBI): domain Eukaryota; kingdom Fungi; phylum Ascomycota; class Sordariomycetes; order Microascales; family Ceratocystidaceae; genus Thielaviopsis; species Thielaviopsis populi. The sequence continues at coordinate 3,979 of JADILG010000611.1, forward strand.
TTCTCCTCTCCTCTTCTATGTCTATATCACCCCCCCCCCCCCTTTGCATATTCCTCTACGACACCGCATACTCCGTTCACTTATCCGTGTCTTGCTCAAATAGAGACCCGGTGGACTGACTCCCGTTTTTCCCCTCTAGTACGACCCCACGATCGAAGATTCCTATCGCAAGCAAGTCGTCATCGACAATCAGCCATGCATGCTCGAAGTGCTTGACACGGCAGGTCAAGAAGAGTACACAGCATTGCGTGATCAATGGATCCGAGACGGTGAAGGCTTTGTGCTTGTATACAGCATCTCATCGCGGTCTTCATTCACGCGCATCCGCAAATTCCACCACCAAATCATGCGGGTTAAGGAGTCCTTCTCTACGTCTCCATCTTATCCCGCATCTCCAGTAGCAGCAGCCTCCCCGCAGCTCCCAGTCTCGGTGATGCTGGTGGGTAACAAGAGCGACAGGGTGACAGAACGAGAAGTTTCCACGCAAGAGGGCCATGCGCTGGCGCGCGAGCTGCGCTGCGACTTTATTGAGGCTTCAGCTAAAAACTGTGTCAATGTTGAAAAGGCCTTTTACGATGTTGTTCGCAAGCTGCGTGATCAACGTCAGCAAGTCTCACGGCCGCCACAGATGGTTACCGGACGCCAAAACACAGCGAAATCGTCGCGCCAGCAGTCCAACGGCTCAGCCCCTGACGGGAACAATCGCTACTACCGTCAGAAGCACCGCTGCGTCGTGTTATGAGCTATCTAGAGAACCTAAACTCCCCAGTGTTGCTACATGCGTATCGAAACTACCTGCTCCGCTTCTCTTGTTGACATCGGGGCTTCGTTTTATTTTCCGCCTTTCATGACAGACCAGACCGCCATCACCCGCCTGACTAGCCAGAAGCCCATTTTCAATCTCAGCATTCAATCACCTAGCTCCTCCGCTGATCGACCAATCAATCAATCAATCAATCAACTACCCCCTCGCGAGACCTGATTCCTCGGAGACACAGACAGCCAACCCTCTTGGGCCTTTCCCGTATCAACACAGCCCACTGTCGCGAAAACTGCACTCCTCATGCCATTTATCGATATTTCTTTCCATCTACCATTCAAATAGTTTGCACTTTAGTTCAGTTACATGCTGCTCTGTGTCGTCGATCATCATCTTCTCCGGCCGTTTCGTCTCACGACAACCCTCCTCTACTTCTTTTATAATTCTTTTCTTTTCTTCGACTATACGCTCCTTTTTTTTCTTTCTATTGTCACTCCTTCTCCTCCGTTGCTCATATGGATTATCCTAGGTTTATGTGCAGTTTCCTGCTCTATTTATTTGCTTGTCCCCCCTCCCCCTTGTTGCAGTTTGCTTGATCAGGAGCTCTAGACTAGCTCTGGAGAGCTTCGTTCTTCTTATTAACATTTCCCCTCACATATACCTCAATGCTTTGACTGGTGGCAATTTTCTTTTCTTTTTGTGTCCCTTATTCTTCTCTTCTGTTTCTTTCAATGATTGATTGATTCCCTTTCCCTCCAAACTCCCTCCCGTACTTTGATAACCTTCCATCTGTTGCTTTTTTTCCCGTCTGTGTTCCTGATTGATTCCCTTTCTACCTTGACATGCCTATTTCTTGCTTCCTGCTTCTGTTGTAGTAGCTGTCTTAGCACTTGGTGTATCTCTCTATGAAATTTCAATTTACGGTCATGTTGTTTGTTATCTGTGGATTTAAATATAGTTGACGCGTGTCTGTGATCCAATGGTAGTCAAGTTCACTCTTGTCACACATGGAACTGGTATAAATATCTTAAATCAGTTTCTACATGTTGACCTTGTGAATAACGGGCCTCTATGGCGAAATAAATAGTTGAACACAAGAGGTTGGGTTTGTTTCCTAGAATGAGATGCAAAATATTAAGAGTAGATAAAGTAGATATAATGAGGGTGTTTCGATGGGTATACGAAATCCTTGATGAATTGAATGAGAAGCATAGGGAATAGACAAATAAAAAATGCGCGAGTCAGCCTTGGTATACAAAAGAAAAGCCACAAGTAGTATTTCCACACAAAAATAAGAAACATGTATGAAGAGAGAGAAAAAAAAAAGAGTGTGATATCAGAGGCCTGCGTCCAAAAAGAACGCAAAGAGCCTGCCTGTAAATGACTGGAACAAAAAATAAAACAAATCAATGGTGTGTAAAAAGAAGGGAAACAAAAATAACATCCAAGAACGGGTATAACGGCCACCATAGCATAACAACTCAAAAAGATCCTACAATGCCGTTTACAGCTTCCAAGAGCGCCGTCATGAGAATTCATTAGCCAAAAATAAGGGGGGAAGAAACGAGATACAAGAAAAAGGGAAGCCGCGTGAGCTTATTCCTTGGTTGCAAACGCGTCGCTGAAGGGGCTGGATCCTCTCTTTGCAATATCGCTCGTCTTATTTGACCCTTCTTCGGACTTGGACTCCATGATGGTAGACATGGGTGAGGCACAGGCTGCTTCTTCTTCCATGACAGCACTCATCCTAGCGGGGACAGTTGGCTTCTCTTCAGGGTCCAGGAATGGACTAGCCTGGACGAAGTTGTTGCCAATGGTAGACGCCGAGTCAGTTGATGCTGAATCAAGAACATCAGAAGTGGTCAGAGGGCTGTTGGTAGTCTTCTTTCCACTGACAACGCGGATGGCCTGGCCCTTGACAGGAGTAACAGTAGCAGCAGAGGCTGAGTTCACGAAAGTTGACCCAACAGAGAAGGTACTCTCAGCGCGGCTTTTGGGGCGCGCGTATTTGTCTGTGTCAACTGTTGGCATTGGAGGAACAGTTCCACCAGGTCCAACATGGTTAGGGCGTACAGAAACCATGGCAGGCTTGACACGCATACCAGTCTGGGGAGCGGCAACAATAATGGCGTCCTTGCCGTAGACAGTAGAAGCAACACTAGAACGCATGGCATAGGACTGGTGGGCATAAGAGGTGCGGTCAGAGAATCCGGACATGTCCGAGTATGTCGAGGCACGAAGGTCTCCGGGCATGAAGAAATGCTGGTCCTCAAAGTTACGAGGGGTATTGCTTCCGGCGCCGGTCACCTGGATGGGAATAGGAGGGACTGGCGGAACAAGAACAGTGGGAGAAGAGGGATTGGCGCGATTTGTGACGCCCGGGATGTAGGCAATCTGGATGATGTTGGAGGCACGCGTCAAGACAGTTGAGGCGATTGAGTGCACGGTGTGCATAGAAGAGCGGTTTGTTCTGGTTGTTGTTTGTTCCACTGGGCTCTTTTCATTGCTCATTTCCTTGTAGCTAGTCGAAGTTCTTTCTTCAGCACGCTTCTTCTTGATGAAGAAGAACCAGACTAGGAAAGCCACAGTTGAAATGAGAATGACACCTCCGATCGTGGCTCCGGCTATAACTCCGACATTAGGCCCGTTGCGACCACCTCCAGAATCGCCGTCGGATGAACCAGAAGATGAAGACGAGCCGCCACCTGCGACTGCTTGACATTTGGTCATGGGGCATTCACGGCAGTTAGAGACAGATACGACCTGCACACACTGATATCCGGGAGTCGTATAGCAAGAGTCATCGCATCTCAAAGTTACGCCGCTTTGGCAGACAGCGCATCCGGATTCGCTGTCGTTTCTAGGGTAAAGTTCACGGGCTTTTAATGCTATAGAATGGGGGGTGTTAGTGTATAGTTATTGGCCGGTGTCCCGGGTGGTTTCAAATATATTGAGGAGTTAAGGACCTCGTTGAAGTAGTTTACGTACCTTGACGAAAGACCTCGTCACTGGTCGTCTCGATGACGATTTCATCATCGAGTAATGTGCTCATGGCTACACAGTGGAGTGGGTCTTGAGTGGGACGCAAAGACTTTGGGATAAATCTCGATACGCTGTTTTGTGAAAGACGCAGTAGTTTGTGGAGATGAGAGGGAGTTCGATTGATGTGGTGCCAGTAGGGTTGAGATATTTCGGTGGTGGGTGTGACCAAAAACCAGCGAAAATCAAGGCAGGGAGCTTGATGGCAGCTTATGGGTCACGATGTCGAGGCGACGGTCGATCGGATTCCAGCTATCTTGAAGTCGGTCGAAGGAGACTGAGATAAAGACACGACAAGTAAAAACAGAGGCGCGAGAAAAGAACGAAGGTAAGAAAGAGAAAGACCAGGTTGGAGACCAATTGGTAGTTGGAGACTTGTCTGTCGTGTCAACGAAGTCGTATGGCGAAAGTCAAAAAGGGCGATACAGGCCAGGCGATGTGGATATGTGAGAGTATAAGATAAAACGATTGACTAGAAAGGCGGAAAAAAAAAGACGAAATAAAAACTGAGGCGGCCGAAATGCAGAAACACAGCAGGTCGGATCGTTGCGCCAAAAAGAAGAAAAAAGAAAAAAGAAAAAAAAAGATAGGGATAGAGAGAGGATGAAAAAGAAGAGAAGGAAGGGGGAAAAAGAGCGAGAAAATAATGAGACAGATTGAACAGAGTTATGGAGGGTTGTTGCTATGAGCAGAAAAAAATCGCCAGTGCAGCAAATGCTTCGAGCAACTGCACTGACCAAGCAGAGTAAGAACCCCCGAATGAGACGTGATAAGAACCAGACACAACAGTAATCGCAACTGCGACTGCGACTGGGACTGGGATTGCAACTGCAAAAACGGGCGCGCCTGGAAGACTGACTTTCGTGCAAAAGAAATTTAGAAAGAAAAGAAAAGAAAAGAAAAGTAACCCACCGGGCAGTAGCGGAAAGAAGAGAAAGGCAATGTCTCCAAGAAAACTCAGCAGTCTACAATCTCAAAGAAGAGTGAAAATGGAAATAGGGTGACAAAAACAGAAACTGCCTTGAATCCAGACCAAGTGAAGTGGCACAGCAGTGCATACAAAGTACGAGGCCACGGCGACGATTTTTTGTTCAACAAAAATCGTACAAGAATTGCAAGTGCAAATGCAGTCAAAACAGGAGAGAAGCAGCCAGCTGCACAACAAAAAAAACAAAAAAAAAAAAGACGAATGGAAAGACCAGATAAACGAGCGGGCAGGCGGAACACAAGACTTGTCTCACCAGGTCAGCAACTACCGGAAAGAATAGGACAGCAGGACAACAGGAACAGGATACATATGGGTTGATGAAGCACAACAAGTTCTCCTGTGTTTCTTCCCGCTGAAGACAAATCCCGGCCAAGCCAGCTGCAAGAGAAGGAAATCCGAGGGATTTCGTAGAACAAAGACCGACTTGACAATGTTCCAACAAGGATGGGACAACGTGAAAATGAAGAAGAAGAAAATAAGCGTTACATCAATGCAAATCTTCTTGGATTAGGTCTTAATCATGCGTTCTAGATTCGCCCAGAGCCCCAGTGATAGTGATTGTTCAAGCCCCAGAAAACGCCAGCACAAGCACAGTCAGGCCCAGCTCTCAACGCATGTTTGCGTGCAATACCCCCCTCCCCCCCCCAAACAGCCGATGAACAGACCGCCTGACCTACTGCAAACCTTAACCGTGCTTAGGGGGAGAAGGAGGGGAGAAAGAGCTAGAGAAAGAAATTGAAGGCATTCCCCCCTACATTGTAGAGGCTTAATTCTGATTCTGTCATTACTCCCCAAACCAACGAGACTGACTCGCTGACCAGCTTCATTGTCGCCAAGCTTTGCCTTCCATACACAACACGCACATGTTGTTGTTTTTGTGTGTTTTTTTACGTGCAGGAAATATAAGCCCTCCCTCCTCCCGCCACGACCCGACCCATTCGTTTACGTATCTCATGCCCAAGTCATGCACTTTCAATCTCAGTGGGAGGCCCCTCTCATTCCTTGACTTCCCTCCCTTCTGTTCCTGAAGGCCACGCACTCTATCTGCAAGATTTGCACAAAAACTGGAAACACAGCGAACAGTCAAAGACATCGCTGTGCTTCTTCATAGGGGGCGCTCGCTCCTACGTTCAACTTAGCATACATGTGGGTCTCGGACCTTAGCGAAACAGTCCACTCAGGGGCCCGTCCATATGATCCCACAGTGCATGGTCCTGTTATTGGCGTATGCTGTATCCATTTCTGCAGGGGCTATAATTGAGCGGATAAGAGCCAAGGTTTCGTGGTCTGGCTAAATGGCCTCAATGAAGCTTTTCGTGCGTGTCCGTTGGTATGGAGATCTCTTTTGTGCTCCTTTCATGTTTCACCATCTTCTTGCTGTAACCCTTGGGCTTTTTCTTCGTTGGCAAAGAGGTAATTTGTACCATTCGGTACGTGTTTCATAATATTCCCGTATTCTCCTTCCATGCCCGCCCCGCACCCGCCTTGCTCGCTCTCATGGGAACACTGTCGTTGCTATGCCTCTTGAGCTGCTTTGGAATGCCAAGGTGGTGCATACGGGCTGGTTGATATTCGGCTCATGCTATACGTCTTGACCCTTCTGTTCTGTCATTAGGGTTATGTGGCATTGAGATGTGATGCGTCTGGCATTTTGGATTCAAGATATTCTATGGCACTTGTATGTACCTACAAATGGGAGCCAATATTGTCCAGTGGCAATTCTAAAAATCTACAGTACAGTCTGAAAATACGTAATACTTTTCTAAAGGATTTTCTCCATACAATAACCAAGCTGGACCTCCTCCACTTGCTACATTGTCAGTATCCTTTCTGATCTCTATTTGCACTCCCTTCTATAGAAACAATACGGGGCCATTGGTCTAGTGGTATGATTGGTGCTTCGGGCTATCCAAGTCCTTCGCGGTTCACCGTGAATGTGCCAGGTCTCGGGTTCGATCCCCGAATGGCCCCCACAGTCCTACTTTTTTCTCCTCGGTCAGTATTGACATGTACATAAATATGGGAGTGTGTTTATTTGTCTATTATACAGCCTACACTTTATCATGTGAGCTGTTCACATCAATAATGCAACAGTTGAAAAACATTGAGTGAGCGTCACAAATGTTGCAAGCGTTCTATTTTCGCTTGAGAACTTAAGCTAGCTACAATGCTATTCTTTTCTAAGGGTTTCGTAGGGTTATAACACTATCAACATAAGCACTAGTAGCTCAGCCACTAAGTCAACTAGATCACCTGTGTCAAAAGAAGGAAACTAGGCGCATTCCTATTTTTAGACGCTATGCTTGCTGCCTAAAAGTAAAAGCTCTGTTGTAGTGTCACTTGTTATATATCTCTCCTTGGCAACCTGTCAAAAGTTAAGTAATGTGATCCTTTATTACAGCAAAGTTGTGAAAATAAAAAGTGTGAAATAAATGACTTAATGTTAAGCACAAATAGGGTAGAATGTGAGATAGTCTACTATATAAACCTAGTTAATTATGACGTTCATAGGCCTATTAGGCTATTCATTTGCTGCCCTTTGTTCTCTTTCATTTTCAATCTGAAAGTAAGGTAGGGGACAGCTACACTACTATTAGGGACCTATAGAAAGCTAGGGAGGTCATAGTTGAATTAGTTTTCTTGTCTATTTTCTATTAGAAGATAATATCTTTCTTTGTCAAAGTTTCCTTTAACTGCCTGAAAGCTATAGTCAACTTTAATGTTATTAAGATATCTATAGATTTGGCTACTAAACACTCTGTATTGCTTTTCAGACACAAAAGCTTTGTTTAGTATTCATTACCTGCGATAGCCTTGTCTAGATTATAGGAAACCACCTGCTACTAGCTTCTAGCCTATACATTAATGAAAATCCGTTTATTTGACGTCTCCCTACACCCTTGAGTACACTGCCTCTCAACCCTTTTTTCAATAGGAGAAGCTGTAGGAACCTCCCTTAAGGGATAGAAAACGAAACGAAGAAGAATGGTATAGGAACAGGGCTACTAGGTGCATTCTAGGAAAGCAGACACAGGCTACTCGAACTTCCCTATACATAAGTGTACCTCTACGTTCTCACCTGATTCTAGAATAGACGTTACTGAGGTCTTGAGTAGCTGACGCAGAGACACGAATGGCTCAGGGGAAGGGGGTTATACAGATGCTATGAATAGTCTTAGTGGTTCCAAAGAAGGGTGGTGAGAAGGACAGATTTCTTGTTTTGTCCAAGTCAGTCGCTATATTGTATAGTAGGCGGGAAACCTTCTTGTATCCGACCTCTTCAAATTTAACATATAGCGTATACAGGTAGGCATTAGTGATGGGGGGCGGGAGTGGTGGGTATGTGCATGTACTTATGTACATGGAATGCTACTGCTCGCCGCTGAAACTTTGGCTTGCAGGATAATACACTGCACAGGAAATGGCCTACTAAAGGTTGACAGCAGCAAACGTACCTATATAGACGCAAGTATGTATGCGGACCATCCTCAGCGGACTTCGATGGACTTCTCCAACCCTGGGCTACTGCTTCTGGGCAAAAGTACAAGGAGGGGTACGAGGAGGATACAAGGAGGTACGAGGTACAAGGAGGATAAGGTCCTCCCGATCCTTCCTGCCCTCCGCCACCTCTGCCCTCGAGAGCCTTTCCGACACCGCCACATTGGGCTGATTTCTTTTTTTTCTTTTTTTCTTTTTTCTTTTTTCCTTTTTCTGATTTATTTATGCCCGCATTTTTATTTTTATTTTTTGTTTGGCATGTGCTTGTTTCTATTTGAAGCAAGTCCAGATTGTGAGCACAACTTCTTTTTCTGTACAAGCTTCAAACGGACGGCCACAACAAAAGCAACCTCGCACACATGAGTAGAGAACACAGCAGCACAAGCACAGCACAGCTTTTCCCTTGCTTTCTGTGGCCAGCCGAGCAGTCAGTGGAAAAGCGGAGCCGCCACATGCTAGCTGTTGGAGAGGTCGTGAGGCGGGAGCTCCTTCCTTCCCTAGACGCCTTGGCTAATGTCTCTTGTGCTTCTTTGCCATTGGGCCAGAGAAAAAGCCCTAGGCAGAAAAAAAAAGAGTAAATGTTCTAAATATAATGGTTCCAGTGTCAATTTACTTCTGGACACGACGTCTTAGCATTGGATTGGCTGCAGCTATTGAAGGAACATGACCTGTACACATCCCCCGTGCTATCGCCGCCACCTGAAGATGGGGACGTCTGGTTGGCGGGGGAGGGGGGATCACCCCCTTCAGCAGCATAACATGTCCCTTGAGCAAGGGAAAACAAAGTGTGAAAAAACGAGAGCGAGAGCGAGAGCGAGAGCAACTAGAATCCAAATAACGACACACAAAGAGAAAACAAAACCCTAGAGCTCAGCGCTGTAAATTACTGTTCTCCCTACCGTACCACTAGCTACAGAGCACACGGTACCTAAATACAGAAACACACAGTACCAAGTACTACATTAATCAGCCTCCTTTTCAAATCCGCAGTATTTTGGTGCAAGTCAAGTCACTAACTAAGCCTCACTCACACTCTTTCATAGCAATTGCTTTTGTTTCTGCCCTCCTTCCTTGTGCCAGCCAGCCGGTGACAAAGTTTTCTTTCAAGTGCTCAGTTTCCCCTCTTCTTTCACTTTTCCTCTTTTTTTTTTTTTTTTTTTTCTCTCCTCTTATTTCCTCGGCCGACTTTTCTTTTTTTTTCTCTTGGCCTTGAGAATTTCCTCGACTT